>DWPV01000173.1:0-36441 GCA_018251915.1 Urbanus proteus proteus
GGCGGTGGCGGCGAGTCCCTGCCGGGGGTGAGCGCGGCGGGCGGGGGGGGCGTGGGCGTGGGCGGGGGGGTGAGCGGCGGGGGCGCGCGGGGCGGGGGGGGCGTGGGGGTGGGCCCGCCGCAGGCGCACAAGCACGCCGCGCACGCGTGGCACCACCACCCGCACGCGCACTACAAGTGAGTACTGGGCGTGGGCGTGGCGTTGAGTGGCGTGGACCCACTACACAACAATTTTGAAGGTTGTAGAACTCTATGTAGTTCGACACCGGCGGCATCACCATCACACCTATTTCTGCCTTATAACAACAGTGTTAACAACTGCTGTGTTTTGGTTTGTAGGGTGTGGTAAGGGAGACATACTTATCCGGGGCATTCCAGCTCAGTCCTCAGTGGTAGCAACGCATCTGTGGCTAACCTCAGGTAGGACCTTGGTCTTATCTGGGGTTGATTACAGATATTCATGGGCGACAGTGGCCACTTACCATCAGGTGGACTGCATGCTACATCGACCAAATTAAAAAAAATACACAGGGAGTGCTGCGTGTGTGTTGTAAAATAAGTATTACGTTATATTCGCTACGTGAAGCCAAATAACGACATTGTTATAGATCGCCGGACCGCAATTCTTGTTTTATGTCCTACTACTGGCCACAGCTTTAACGACAAATTAAAGTTGTAATTCGCTCTTAAGCTCTTAACTACATTTTCAAAGAGCAAGTCGACTATTGGAATTCCAAGGGTGTGAGAATCCTGAGATTTATGAACAGTTGTACCGCGTGTAGTGTCTAGTTCCCCATTTATTTTATTGTTATTTCGTCATATTTTCAGGAGTGCAAGTGGCGGCGTATTGTCCCCCGGCGGTGGGGTGTCGCCAGGATATTTACCACCACCGTTATATGTACCGACGTATCATTATCACACGTAAGCATCAATTTTTTTTTTTTAATATTTTGTCCATAATTTCGTGGGATTTGTAAAATTCGTCCAACTACAACTCAATTCACATTTGAAAATTGACTGGACAATTATTAACGTCAACAATTGACCACCGTTTAGTAAAATTGTTCACTACGACGAGAATGCATCACAACAAGCTCCATACTCGTTTGTAACACACATTGCTCTTTGTTTCAGTGGAGGCGTAAGCGGAGTGGGGGGCGTGGGTGGTGTGGGGGGCCCTCCCCCCGCGCACCACGCGAGCGGCTCGCGGCTCCCCGGCTACCTGCAGCCCTACTCCCCAACTTACCTGGTGCCGCAGCATCCGCAGCAGCATCTCTGGTACACCGACTGAGGACCCCCCACGTCGCCACCCAGGGGGTCCGATGACACACCCCCAAGCAGTAGCCGTGGCTTGCAACATAAATAACTATGGGCTAAAAACGCTCCCTTGTGGAACCCCTCTCTGACGAGCTGATATAGTGCAAGACTATACAACATTGGACTTAATATGCTGCCTTGAAGAATACATCTTAAAATTAATTTGGAAGAACAATTCGGATGCTACGAGGAGATAAATGATTACATAAAGAAGATTCATCAGAATTAAATAGTTGATTTAAAACAATTAAATATTGACCTAAAAGGTTAGAAACAGTTGATAAACTGTTAAAAAAAAATAGATATTTGATTATAATATCTAGCTTTTTGCAAGTTGTGCATGAAGCAATCTTACTGATTTCGCAGTATTATTTCTTAATCAATAGTGTGATTATACATAGATATAAAATTGACCTCAGGCAGGGCACATGGGAGAAGAAATTATAATTATAATGAAAATACGAAATGGAATCGAACAGGGATATGCGATGGAATATTACGACGTTGCACGACCGTCGCGAGCGAGGACGCGAGATAAGAAGGAAATGTAACGAGAAAATTATATTTATTTTTGAGTTTTTTTTTCGTGTGGTCTTTGTAATATGGTGTTTTGAGTGGTTTTGACTGACATTGGAAGACGCGACGATTGCGAGATACGGAGCTACGGACGTTCATAGTGTAAGAACGAAATGTTTTTATCTTAACGCACACGTTCGCCACCTTTATCGACCAACGGGATCGGAAAATATATGGTTGGATATAGTTTATAATCCCTTTTGTCCATAAAGGCGGTCGAGCTGCGAATTAATATTAAGAGAGCAAAATTATTAATCGATCGATTCTATCACACTGCAATTTTTTAATTCAAAACTGTGACTAGTGTGTTTGGCGCGTGATCATACAGTTCCTTGTCATATTTGAACGGCGACGCCAATCGGTCGGATGGCTATTTGTATAATAATAGTCGATGGTATACTTGTACAAATATGAATTTTAGGTTTGAACGGTTTTTCTTTACGTTGTATTTTTTTTTTATTAATATTAACTTTTAACGGGCGATCTACGGAGCGTAGACGCGTAGTGGTTCAATTAGCGATCGCTGTTTGTGAGATCTTAGGTTTAATGTTGCATTCATAATTGTTTTTCTATTTTATCAATCGAGACAATATGTTTTATTTAGGTACGCTATATGACTGTAGGTTCTAGTGACGGTGTACGTTCACATGTATATGGATTGTAAATTGATTTTTTTTTTCACTTCCTTTAATTATAATTTTGCCGCAGAAGCAAAGCGAGTAGATTGCATTTACTAATATTTTATCGTAGACGTTAGTGTTTGTACCAAATCATTGTAATGGGATGTTTTATGTAACGTATGCTCGGGATGTCGATTCAGACGTAGTGATGGATTGATTTTATCTTTTTGCCGGACATTTTTTGTAGTTGTTCCTAAAATAATTGAGATGAAATCAAATTTACAGTTATAATAATTCACAGACGTACAATAATTTACATTTCGCACTAATCAGGATGCGTGTCTCTCTAAGTGAACTGTCGAATATTGTTCATCGGTGTAGCTTTATTAATTGCAAAATTTGTTCATTGTGCACAATTAAATTATAGGAACAAATATAGTGAAATGTTACATTAATATCTTTGTGGATCGGAGCTGACATATTATCCGTGTAGTTGTTTTAGTTTTTACGTGACGGTGATTTTGTCAATTACATTTTGATTTTAACTCGTATAACGTAGAGTGTAACGTTTTGCTTTAGATATTATTATTAATGAGATTTATCGATGTTTTGTACGTTACGTTCCATATCACGTAGCGTAGTTATTTGTAATCATACAATCAAACAGCTGTGTTTATTGCCTATATTGTAACGTTTACTAACAGTAAATTTTATATTGTCGTGTAGATATCTACGTGTGTAGGATGCGGTGATGGACTACTTGTATAGTTGTAGTTATAACGGTATAATATAAATGTGAATTTTATAAACATTACTAGTACAGACTTAACATTCGTGTAACTCGATGTAATAATAATAATAATAAATATGTATTCATTCGCAGTAGATAGAACAAAATTATTAATTATTATAATTATAATAATGTAATCGTTCTAATAGTCGATGTTAGTTGAATGTAACGAATGCGTTATGAAAATATTTTGACGACTGCAATTGTTTTTAAGTTTTATTCGTAGGTGTTCAGCGACTCGTGCGCTTTACTATGAGTTCGCGTCGACGTACGGCTGGGTCCTATATAACGCAATGTCCTCAGACAGACAGGCCCTCGTTTATAAGTTGATTTTTATTTAGTTAAAACCCGTTACTGATTAATTTTTATTTTTTAACTTTACGTACATGTCATCCATGAGTTATGTCACGTCTTAATATTATTGTTTTTTTAAGCATGATTACTTAATCTATCTTAGTTGTATGTATTTGGTTCCTCTTTCCCCTTTCCCTCTCAAAGTGAGGCAGAATACCTTCAAATAGCTACATAAATATCAATCACAAAGTGATTAGCGACTTATACCAATAGAGAAAAATCAACAATGTACGCAACTTATGGATGATTGCTTACGTCAAGCGACCTTGTATATAAGTATTATAGTTAAGTGTACAAGTTATAGTCATTATTATCCGGCTTATACACTATTTCAATTTATTCCGTTCGTATCACTCGCTCGCGCACCTCTTGTGGTGTTTTATTATCATAAGTCATGTAGATTTTTAATTTATATTCAATTGTATTGGTCTTTTAATTATGGTTTAATTGAAAATACGAAAAAAAAATGATTTTTTCCTAGCTTTTATTTTAATATTACCCATTCTTGTGGGTATAATTCCTACCAAACACTTTTTGATTAAATGACAATTGTATGCAACACAATTTCTGATTGCATTATTTAGTGCTTTGCTGCTCGACAATAATAATTATTATGTTTAGTTTTACTTTGTAACGGTTGTAGTTAGATTGTATTATGTTCTTTATTCCCTTATTCACATACAGTAACATTTTTATGTATGTTCCGCATATGGGTTGCAAAAAATTTGCAAAATTTTCAAAATATGTACCGTATATGATTTGTTTCAATGTTTGTTTTAAATGTACTTTTCGTTAGTTACATTATGGTTTTTTCTATATTTTTTTATACCTTCTTTACTTCCTTATGTCTTAAAAGCTATCTCAGAGAAAAAAAAGATTTCCTTTAAGCACGAAAGACACAAAACAATCACAATTTAAACGTTTTAAACCTTTTCAGAATAAGGTTTTATTTGTAAATAACATGTAATGTACATATTTTGTCTATTCTGTGCAACCCTAAATATTATCGACCTATCTTAGCGGATGTGCCTTTGATTAAAACTCAATTTAAATTAAATTTGATTTTTTTAAAGTCTGAAGCATGTTTTAATGAAAAAGGATTTATTTTCGTTTTTTTTCGATTTAATCGATGTATAAGGCATAATATTTTTAATAGTAATATAATAAAATGCGAGAGATTAATTATTTAGGTGCCTGGGACTACTTACTCTGTTTTATTTTACTAGTAACATGTAAAATTGCACATGTAAAAAATTAAGATAATATTCATTTTATTTTTATGTCTTTGTTTATATCTAAAACAAATAATCTTAATTAAATAGCCATGTAGGCTGAATTTAATCTGTATATTTGTGTGAATTTAACTTATATTCAGATCAAAAGGCGCATCCCCTATTCTAGGTGCTTGTGTAGTGACTACGGGTAGCAGGAACCGGTTTTTGTTACAGAACTTAGTTATTAGTTCTCTACCAAAACCGGTTATCCGGTTTTTGCATTCGGTTTCTCTAGAACTCAACATATATTCAGATGTGATATTTTACCAGCATAATATCAATCAACATACTTGCCGATTGCCGTGAAATAATGTGATATTTTACCAGCATAATATCAAAAATAATAGCCGACTGGCTTCTTAAGTTTGATGACATTCAAATAAAAACCGGATAAAACCGATTTTATGAGGACGTGGAAATAACCGGTTTTAGAGAAACCGGATAAGACCGACTGTATGCCCTAGTGCTAGCCAGCCAGCCCCCGGAGGCTGTGAATGATCTCTGTTCAGTGACGCGCTGCACTGTCACCCTCCGACCTGATCGCGTATATATATAAAAACATAAATAAAATAATTATATACAACCTTAATTGCCTTAATAGATTTATGTTTGTTGGCTGTGACAGATTGTTTCGGTGAAAAGGTAGATTTTTAGATAAATGTCAACAGTAATACATTATCATTCAAACGATATTCCATTTCAATGGCTTTATATTTTGAATACGTATAGGGTATTCGAGCGTATACGTATAATAAAAAACTATAAATTGGTAGTGTCTTACCCTTATTTATGAAACAGGATTGTACGGTTGATATTCATGCAAAATAAGTGTGTGACTTTTTTCTTGAATTTTGACCAGTATTGAGGTTAAAATTTAACACATTGTCTGTGCTACTTCATAGTAGTAAAATAGAACACTGATTTTTAGAATCTTCTCATATAAGAAACCACTTACCATGCTGAGATTAAACAAATATCCTTTCCACAATACGATCTGTTACAGCTACGTGTACACTATTATTAGGAGTTTTACGGAGTTTTGGAGTTTATTTTTAAGCTTATAATTCATGGAATGTTAACATTTCTATTTACGTATCATTATTTTTTTCTTATTCTGCAAAAAATATTCGCTTGTATCGTGTAAGTAGTTAACATCGCGTTATGTACTTTTCGCTAATGCTATCGTGTATATGGGGGCATATTTAATAAAACTAAATAGAGCACTCAACACAATTTGTCCGTCGGTGCGTCTGTGATTCGTAAATCGTAATAGTAGTGACCGCTTTAAATCTGATAATGTAAATTTATTTTGGGTTGTTGCAATAAATTCTTTGTCTCGTGTATAAATTTGCATTTTGCACAGAAATCGATGAAATTGTGCCCCGCGTATGTGTATATTTAGTTATAGATGTATGGTTTCACGCACCGATAAATATTAATAACGTATATCATTCTTGTAAACCGTTTTAATGTACAAATAATCTGATCCCATTAAGGTGTTTAATGTTATTTAGTTCATTTACGATTTATTGTTTTTCCTTTGTGAGAGACTCCGGCAAGTATGTTCACTTCCACTGTGATTATTGTAAAACTAATTATTATTTAATCATTATTTTTATTATTGTGCCGGTGAAACTATTATCTTAGTTGTAATTATGATTTTAATGATTTTTATGTAACATTTAATATTTTTAAGTACCCTATGGTACGCGCCGAGAGCTAATTTTATGTAATAATGGGTATTTTATGTTTTAATTTAGTTTAGTTGCTTGTGTCACACAAGGCGATCATAAATCATTAACATAATTTAAATTCGATAGGTGGGTGATCAGGGGATATAGCACTGATGTTGCTTAAGTTTTTTTCTTCAATAATAATCGCATAGTTATTATGAGAGAATTGTAAATAAACATCCAAGTACCCCTTTTTATTTTACTTTTATTTTTGTTCCTTTTTTCCTTTTCCTTTGTTTTTTTTGACGGTCAACATGGTTAATTTTAAAGAAATACCTTTTGATTTTTGCTTTTTAATTAAATATTGAATTTAGTTTGAATACAATATTTATTGTTTAAACAAAATTTCATTCGTTACGTTCTTGTGTTTTATGTACAAAAAATTAAAACTAATGAAGTAGACGAAAAAATATATATCCAATAGGTACACTACAATTTAAGTTCATCATTATTGACTTTAATTAATCTGTAATAAAAGAAACAAGTCTCCTTGATACCTAAAAATCTGACGATAAATCTGTTAATAATGTTAACCAGGTTGACCATATTTTTATTATTTATTTTTACCAGTTTGGGCCTGTCTACAATTTTTATTCCGTTGCTGTCGCGTTACAGGGTTGGTAGAACTTTGCTGCTGTGGTCCAACACGCTAATCACGAGTTAATATCAACGCACATTTCACGAAACTTCTCAAATTTAACGTTCGATTAAAAAATTATATAAAAAATAAAAATAAATCTTTCTAAATTGTCTATGATCAAGTCTATCGGACCACAGCGTTCTTATAGTAACAGCTGACGATGTTTTGGACCTTGTTGCATTAATAGTGTATCGCTTGATCGGTGGCTGCAGCCACGCACAGGCATGCTATAGTCAATAGTGGGCGAAGTCGCCAGAGCTGCTGTCTCGACAATAACCCAGTGTCAGACAATAATCATTACTATTATTTGCCTCTGTAGTTCATTTCGTTGGCCCCTTATTAGTGATGGACGAGACTGTGGTCTTATTTTACCATTGATTTAGTACTCCATTTTAACAAATTAAACTTACAATGCATTTTACTTTTTGAAAGGTATGCTAAACTACACTTAAGTTCACAAAATAAGACTATAGGTATACATAATATGTTGATGCGTATGTGAACAATATGGTTAAATTACATCAGCGCCATCTATTATAAAATGAATGAAAAGTGTACAGTAAGAATTTAAATTATGTACACTATGCGATACCGTTTATTCGATACCTATTTTATAAAACTGCAATTTACAACTCTCATGAATCATGGACTGATTTCTGCGTTAATGCACGTCGCTTGTTTGAAAATACACCTGAGTTCGATACAAGGGACATAATTAATAATCTCAGCGCAGATCCTTGTTTACAAATTAGAGATAATTTAACATTTGAATATTTTGGTGTAATTTGAGTATTTTATCATATCATTTGACCTCTGACCTCTTCCACAGTCTCGGACATTTATTTAGAATCAATAGTTTATATACGTACGTTAGGTTCTGTAATAGACCTGTAGTGTAAATAAAATACCAACTTAACATTTAGCACTGATAAAGTGATATAACAAATCGTAACCAGATTTTGCAGTCTCTTTCCTAGGATTCGTTAAAAACCTAAATTGTACGGTTGGCAAATAAATTACCTTTTCTTATGTAAATTCCGACCGTGTAGTTGGCAACCTAATTCTATCGAATATCATACACTCAATATTTGAGAGAATTCCGTTTCCAATTATTTGGCACTAGAAAATACTGAAAATAGAAATCCACAAGAAAACAAAACTTATAATACTACATATTTGTACATGTAAATATTTATAGATGTCGAGATAAAATTGCAACTCTATTGATTTTTATGTGATATTTGTATTATCGCTCGTAATTTACTGTTCTTATACACTAGAATAGAATTTAAATGTTATAATAAAATAATGTTCACGTGTTTAAAGAGAGTACCTAATATTCATCTTTATCTTGTACGTGCGAATTTTTACACAGATTTTTACAGCTTTTTTGCATTATAAAAGTAACTGATTTATTTCTGTAAAATTAATCTTAGATATACAATCACCAACAGATTAATACGTTTATAATACAATTCCGTATGCTCTTCATACGAGTACTTAAGTACGGCTAGAGTATACCTACATTGTTTATTTTATTAATATGTAAATAATTAATGAATATCTATCAATCTATTCAAGAGTTTCTATAATTATTAAAACAATACATAATATTCATTGAATCTCTATCTGTTTTGCTCTCCATTATTAAGCGAATTCTACATTAATCGCTACAAAATACATTCATATGTACTAACATTTTTAATATATATTGGTGTTTTCGATGTCGTATTGTCCTCCACGATTTACTTACTATAATTACCTTCGTCTTCGTCTATGATACATTTTAATATTGACTGAACGTTACTTAATGTTTACATGTGCTTAGATCGCCGCTTTTAATAGAAATGGTACCTAGTATGTGCACCTACATGATAACTAACAATAAAATTAAGTACCAGTTGAAAATAAAGTGAAAACTTATTACATTTAAATGTTTTTAAAGAGCGCACCATATTTCAATTAGAATTTTTTATCTTAAATATAAGGAAGTTACGTGACCTCAATAAATCGACACAATAAAGAATTGAAAATGGTAACCTCAAGATTCGCCTTCATCGTAGTGGGCAAACTCCGTGCGAACAGGCGCGCCACTTAGCGTAAGCTCTGATAAGTCTCTCGTAAGTCTGATGTCTCAAGTTTGTTATCGTAGCATTTGATAGTTAGTGTGCTGCTAAAGTTAGGCTCTATAGGTAACTTTTATATTATATTCGTCGCTCGATATCTACCTAATAGGTATGTGTGATAATAACAGTAAGCTTTCAACTAGATGAAGTACAATGAATTCTAATTACTTATAGGCCAATGTTTATAAACATTATTTTTACACTGTCTATTAATATAAATGTGATTTTGTCTGTAGTTCGTAATGTTTTAGATTACTGCAGTCCAGTGTGTCTACTTGTCGTTTGCTTTGAACAAAGCTAAGTTACTTCGTTTAGTGTCTAAATTTTAAATAGAATGGGAATGGATATACACCGTAGGTATTATTTCAGGGGTTTTCTAAAAGTCCAATTTCTCGATTTGTATACCTTCAAGAGACCTACTCGGCATACATAGGGTTGTAAATAATCTTGCAAACACGACTATTTTTTGAAATATATTTGCTTCGAACGGCAATGTTTATCACTTTGGAGACAGCGCGTCGTTTGCAGCGGCGACGCGGCGACGCGGCGACGCGGCGACGTGTCTGCAGAGTGTCGTGTACGCAACTATCTTATCTTTATCGCAAATCTGTTCTCACCAAAATATTTTGCCGTCCAAGTTTCGTACCTCGTACGACAGACAGCTGGACTGTTCTATTTACTACTCGTATATATTTCATTTTATCTACGATTCATATTTCGACACAAACCGACTTTTTAAATTAAACTATAGATGTCTAAGGTATTTTATATTTATCTAGAGCTTATAGAAGGATTAGGGCTGTAGTCGACTTAAAGTGTGAAGTAATTTGGATGTTAGATTTCTTTTGTACTATAGGTAACCTATTTGTATTATATTTGTTTAACAAAGAACTTCTTAATTCTTTGACGGTTCCACATTATTGTTTCGTTCATTGTAATTCATATGGCACAGCGGATTAAGGTAAGCTACTTTCAATAGAATAGACATACAAAAACATTCAATAACTAGTTAATCCTTCAACTGAATCGTTGTACCACAATCTTAGAACGCATTAAACGTTTCTACTGGTGCTGGTTTAGAACAATTTGGAACATTAGAATATAGTTTCTCGAAATGTTAGGAAATGAACTTAAAAGTTTACTAAATAAGCTACATGTGTGCTAATGAGGGTTGAAATAGTCTAGACGTGAGTCAAGAAAGCTTCAGACTCATAGATATACAACAACCTACAACTGAAAGCACGGAAAAAAATCCGGAGCCTAAAAATCCAGATAGGTATATTGTAAGATAATAAATTTTGTTATACTTTTAGAAGAGGTCAAAGAATTCTACCATCCAAATGACTTGTACCTACAAGAATATCAGGGATATTATAGCGGTAGCGTCGGCTTTTTAACCTAGATGACTTATCAAAGATTTATACAAGCTATGGGTGTAGTGTTATTTGTATAGAACTAGATATCTGTCTCTAAGTGTCTATTTTATCTTAGCGTCCCGCGTTGCGGCACAGTGGCGGAGTCGGCGAGCGATCTCTGCAAATAATGTAACTGTGTGTTTGTATCTTGGTTCAAATAACGTATCTCGCGGAACCACGATTGTACGTGGTATTCCTGTAAACAGTTTATCAACGAAAACGTTCAGTTTTTAAGAACCTAAAATTCAATATGTTTTCTTGTAAATGGAATCATTATTTGCAATTTTCGCTTTTGTAACATTTTGTTGTTTACGCCTGATTTGTAAAGTATTCATAAAATTATATTCTTAACACGTTCTGTTATTTGTATTTTTGGTGTCTCATTGTTACTGATACTTTCAATACATGGTGGAATAGAAAATAAACTAATGTTAAGCTAAACGCTAAACAGATAACAGTGTAACCTCACCTTAAGAAGATCGATTTGTATTCAAAAACCTGTGTGCCCTCTACGTGTTCCACTGTGGAGTGAATAAACTGGGTCCTATCCTATCTTAATTGTAGATTCATGCCCACCTTACTTTAAATTCATCCTTTCGCAACTCTGTCATTGTGCCGCACTGCTAATATATTTTAGATGACGCCGTTTGATTGTCATAGAAAGGTTACTGAGATTATTTCTATAAAATGTGATTTCGATGTCCAGATTATTCAATATTTGCTGTCTTCTATATTACGTGTTAAGTAAGGATATCCTATTAGCGTCCAGTGAGATCTTTGTGTATCTGTGTCTATGCGGCGTCTAGCGGCGCCGCAATTTAACGTACTTACATACCTAACACCTATTTATGCTAGAATAGTTTCAGTAAACGTAGGATTACGACCAAATTAGACGGTAATTTTAATATATCTTAACACACAAATATTATAACGTTACCTGTACGCTACGAAGCACTGGTGCAGACGAGGGGAAAATTTTAAAAGTACAAATTTATCAATCGTTCCCCACAGTCTGCGATGCTTTAAAGCTCTTTTCTTGTATACTTAGTATTATATAAGAGAAAGAAGTTGCATTCGAATTGTTTCTAAAATCTTTGTGAACTTTACCTAAATGTCGTGTTAGAATTCGTCACCTTCAGTGGTAATTTTTCGTCGTTTGGATGTTTAAAATTTTCTGAGAAATTATTTAATAATTGTACACCATAACCTCATGTTTAATTAAATTATTTACTAATCACTTAAATGTATTAGAATTGTGTAGAGTTATAGTTGAATATCGGTGACAGGATCACGTTTTCGAATTAAATCGTAATTTTATAACAATTGATGTGCCTAAGTGTATTACTGTATTATTGTAAATGTATATACTATAATAATTGAATAGTTACGGTATTTATTGCAAGTCTCAGGGTGCGGGTGGCATGGTGACGCAAGCTACCAATTTCGTGTTTCCAGTATGTATTTTGAGACAATAATTCTTATTTGCATTTTATCTTTGATTCACTTTTGCCAATCTTAACATTTCATTGTAACCGTTCGGATACTCGATAAGATTTGCTAATTCTGTTATTAACGTAATATTTTTCTACTCGATTGGATTTTGCCACGTTTCATAGTATCGTACTGAATAGCGGTAGGTAATTTTCTATTGGAATCGTAGATGTTCTTTTGGTCACGCTCGACTATTTGTGAACACGTAGATAAATGTCTTGATACACTAGCGGTTTAGATTTCCCAAATTTTATAGCACGCCCGTGTTTTTGCAAAACAAATGTTATCCTAGCCATTTACGTTGACTTGTTAGATTTGTAACGATGTATGGTAGTCCGCCGACAGGCGAGGTGTTTAAGTGGTAAATTGTCTATGTATCATTCATACTCGCTGTGTACACGATATGATGGGTAATCGGGTAGTTGTGTAGACTTGATTGTGATATCAGTAAACATTTTCATACGAGCATCCAAAACTTGTTTCATTTCCTATCCAATACCTTTCCTTACAATACTTGTAGTCTGTTTTAGTTAAGAGAAAGAATATTGTGAAAATACTGTGTAAGTTTAGAATATCATCTTGATAGTTTTCTTTTAAATCAATCGTTTTTATCAATTGTCTACTGACCCACGTTTAGTATGGGTTCATTATGAAATAAGGAAATAGACTATGGTTCGTCACGCTATACAAAGTAAGTAGGTAAGTTATTTGTTACTTTAGCCGATTTCGTGAACATTGTAAAGCGTTTTCTTCACTAGGTATATTTTCCTTCTACGTTAAACTTAAGTGATAAAAACGAATTCACATTATTAAACGAATCAGAAGTGTGTGGCTAGGACTCGAACCCGTGACCTCCAGTGTTAACTTACGATAAAGTGACTTCTCTTTTATTGTATATTTGTATATATTTTATAAATTATAAATGTGTATTTTTGTGTCAGGTAATGAGCGGGTAAGAAATAAAAACAACATGTACCGTATGAAGTAAGCTTTTTTAACTAATTTTTAAATGGAACACAATACACTATAAAACATTAATTAGAAGATATTGGCCGAATATTTACAACGAACATACAGTTACTGGGCGACGACATGGATACGACTGTCGTGTCGGGATGGTAGACAATGTTTCTTCTGGAATAGTAGGGTATTTATACACGACGATTTTGTTTAAAAACTCGTTGTGTATAAACCTTTATAGTTCGGCTCGGATTTTACAATGCCTCTGGAGCTTTACAATGACATACATACACATGTCCCTCGAAGATCCCGGTTTCTTTGCGTAATAAATACACTTAAGTGCATATTATATACAGTGTTTTGGGGATACCGGGGTCTTTTGGAGACTTATAATTTACACGCACAGAATCATTCATATATTAACAAAATAAAATTATATCTGATGTATTAAATTATTTCTCATTCTTTACAATTCCAGGGTACAGACCGCATTTACTCTGCGTCCAGAATTACTAACACTATTTTAAACAATTAAACATGACAATTGCATCGTAAAATTATGTTCTGAGATCATATTCAATACATCACAGGAGTTAGAGACAAATAATTATAATTACAAGACCGACGTGCGTTCAAGGGTTTCAAAAATGTTAGATATGTCTAGATCAATGGTTCTCAAACTGACCATTCTGTGCAAGGACCATGGTGTTAAAGCAACATTAAATCATTATATAAAACTAGCAGGATTACGTAAAGAATTTAACTAACATTAATTTTTTGCAGACCGTTTCTCACTTACGGGCCCATCTTTTGAAAATAAAATGTAGGTACATTTTGTTTTCAAAAGTATGAGCTTAAAAAAACTGAATTATTAATTATTAAGAATAGAAATATTTGGAATATTGTATTACGTCTAGGGATATGCAAAACTCATGCTTCCTAGAGTTAGGTAATTATTGCAATGCTGTATCAAGACATATTTAACATATTTGACTTGATCTATTTCTCAAAAACTCCTCCACGAAATAAATGAACGATTAAGGATCCCGTTACGACACTATTTGGCACATAACAACATCCAAATAGACATTTTAAACAATAAAATTATATCAAATATCCCATGTTGTTCCAATTACAGAGGCTGGATTCTTAAATATAGATATTTGTTCAAAATAGTAAAGATTTTGTTCAAGCATCTATATTTAAGTAAATTGTTTGTTGGTATGATTATATGGACGCTTGGTTATTATTTTTGTATGTAAGTTTTTATACAGCAAAAATCTTACAAAAACATTATTACAAATTATAGAATCAAAAAAATAAATAAAAATACATTTATTTTAACAGACATGATAATAAAATGTAATTTTTCGTTATTTTCTATTTCTTCCTTACCCACAATTTCAATATTTTTCAACGTAAACCCAGAACAAACTAAGCGTCCAAAATAATGCATTACAAAAATATAAGGTTTCAGTGACAAATAAATATTACAAATCACATTTTTCAACCAGCATCTGTTTCTGGAACAAATAAGTAAACACAATTCATAAATTCATGAACAACGTCAAATTAAACAAGTCATAAAGTAAACCATCTCGCCTCGCAACAGAATATAAAAAATAGGTTATTTTTCTTAAAATTGTCAATTACAAGTTCATTTACAATATATTTCATTATGTGAAACCTAGTCCGACTTAAGACTACTGACGCTTTGGTTGGAACGCACGGACGAAGCAAATACCAGTGTTATATAGGGAATTTTCTACAGCTATTGAAAACTGAGTTATACACACAAACATGTATAGAGGTACAAAACCTAATATAGTTATCGAGCATATAAAAAAAATCTCTAAAAATATAATGTATTAGTGTACATGGCAATACATGGCTTTGTTTTGTTTAATGTATTATTTACCTATTCAAGTACATTTGCTAATACATAAAAACATTATTTACAACAAATAAGCTATTTTTCCAAAATGTTGTATTTTCTTTTTTATCTGGTTTGGTACGTTATCTGAGAATCGAATAAGATAGACGCCTAATTCATCAGCTTACCCGTTACACAATAGCTGTAGAAAATCATGTAGAATCCTAAAACACATGTATTCTCCAACTTTAAAACTACCGAATGAAGTTATGAAAATGAAAATGAAGGTCTTTTAAGTTTCCACCGCAGCCCTTATACCTAAACAGAAATGAGAATTTGTACTTTACTAAGGGCTGCGGTCGTTGGCATCACCGATTAAACAAACATTTCAAACAACCGGTTAACGCTAGAAATCCAATATTAAACAATCAATCATCAATATATCAATATAATCCATTAAAATACAACAACAAAACGAATATACTAATTTGCGAAGGAATAGTACTAGAAACAAAACACAAATACTCAATCGTTGCAAACTTTCAGTGCGAGTGCCTTCAACATTTAAATTATTAGCAAATATTTTTGTTACCCTTAAAGTAACAAAATTATAACAAAATAGAGTTGAGTATTTGTATTTCACTTACCTAACTCTGGTGTCGTGTTTTGTTTTGTGTTTCGTGAAAAATCATCTCTTGGAACCTCATTGACAGCATCGAATAAGGGCCCAAGAGAACATTTCCACCTAATTTCTCTGCGTCAAAAATACTCGCACAATGTAGAGAAAATTTAATTTTCACCGTTCAGTGTTAGTATTTTCAAGGCATGTTATTGTGACCTTTCAATTATTCAATTGGACACTGTTACGCCGGTTCGATAGACCAAAATTAACCTTAAGTCCTGAAAACTTAACTAATTACCACTACTTCTACAAATATAACTTAATTTACTTGTCAAAGAGATCATAATAAACTTATAGTTAATTGTCACATATATTAAATATATTGCCCTGAACATTAAAATTTCAATCGAATAGCGTTAAAGAAGATAATCGGTACAGAATCTTTGAGCAAAATTTGGTAGTTGTGATGTAGACATTGCAGTGACAAAATAATATATTATACTCATATACTACGATATAATGTCTGAAACTATCTTACAAATTACTTAACATAATTAAATTGTTCTCCACAATGTAACGTCGCGACATCAAAAAATAAATTAAGAGATAAAAAATAAATTTGCACAATTGCCTTAAACACTGCGCGCTCAAAATTGAACGATGCCATGATAGCTTAAGATTATAAAGGTTATACATGATCTGAGGTATGCACGTATGAAATGGCAACGCTGCCCCATGACGGTTAGGTAAGGTTAGGTTAGCTAACCAGAATCTCTAGGGAAGAGACGCCATTGGCATTCTTGGCGCAAAAGTCCTTGTCCGCACACAAATCGAAGCAGCTACGCAGGTCGTTTAGCTGCCTGTGGAACCAGTCCCGTTCAATTCTGGCGGAGTGCGGCGCGGCGGAGCCTAGCTGGTGCGCTTGAAGGATTGCGACAGCCGCGCCACCTTGGGCGGGCGAATGTGCGCTCCCGACGAGTACTCGTGCTTGTGCGCGTGCGCTGGTGACTTCTTCCCGCTGTTCGATAGCCGCTTGCGGGGTTTCAAGAAATCTGGAAAGGCAGAAAAAATCCCATAAAATTTCTGGTCGAATGAAACAAAACTAACAAAAATTAAATCTTTCTTCAAAATTATGCATCGCAGACGGTAACAAACGTTTAAAAATAAACCACGCTTCGAAAAGCTTTCTTGAATCTTGTTAAAGTGCAGTATGCTGGCAGTAAAGTAAGAGGGCATAAAAACGGTCGTAAAATCTACTTATATCGGAGGCGTGGCCTGCAACGACTGATTCGGTTGAGTTTTACGATCTCCGAAACTGGTGGTTCGTTAAGACCCGGATGCTTGCTCCGTCTGGGTCCCTACGGTTGACATTTTTACGACTTTATCCGTGGATAGCATTAAATGTTGCTCTAGCGCACTTAATGCACCCAAATCCTTTTACTAAAACTAAGTCGGCGACGCCCTTTGTGTCCATTTCTAATTTTGTAAAAATATAGCCTTAATAACTATAAAACTTTTATGGTCTTTTTACTACTGTTTAATCTGCGTTATAATGGGTAAAGGCTGTGAGTTACTGGTGTGATTTACATTTACATTGAGCGAGTTTGGTTTACAAACTATCGGCGTGTAACTTCAAAGTTCACGAGCGCCCTGATTAGATAATGCGGGTTGTAAATTGCAACAGACACCGAACTTACTACGTATACTATTTTTATGAGCAGTTTAAATGATATGTAATCGTCACTACTGACAATAAAATTCCGTTTCGTATATCATCTGCATAAAAGTGTCATTAGATCTGTCAAAAATAGTTTCTAACAAAGCGGGGTTCTATGGGATAATCTTCTTTTTAAGTTAGTTTGTAAATTCTATTGACTCTGTTAGTTTTTATTTATGTATTTTAATTTATTGTGTCGGCGTCTATTAAAATTATGAGTAATAAACTTTTGATTGTTATGTTGTAAACCTCATAATCACGGTCTGTATTACGATCAGAAATTTACTCCAATGAGGTAATACCAGTGATCATTAGTGGAAAAATTGGTTGCTTATAAATATTGCGTTCATAAACAGCAAAGATTAAATATCGTTGCTTCCATAAAATAGATGTAAGTATGTCCTTATTTCGATTGGTTTTCGTTATTTTTTCCTTATACGTCTTGTTGATTCATTTTCTTTTGGTAAAATTTGATTGCGGAAATTTCCTCAATCAATAATTGTTCGTACCTATAACGTTGTAGCAGAAATCTACGATTAAAATAGGACACATATGTGTTATTTATATTTTGTGAACTGGATGAAGGTACTTTGACGGCGATATATTTCGGTTTAAGACTGGGTGTTTGTATACTTTGTTATTTACACTTGCGGTACCTACAGGGAATCCTATCCAGGGTGGGGTAAGAATATCGAAAGCATTATTTTTCGTTATAACAGTTATATGAATATGAAACGACGCATTTTCACTAATTATTCACATCATCACCTGCGTACTCCTATGAATCAATAAATAATATTGCTTCGAATACTTCACACTGTAAATATCGAACTTGCCGTCCACATCTGTAACTATAAATAGACCAAGATAATCTTCAGCTCAAATTATTGGCTGACTGCATAGCAACGCGCAAGGTCGCTAAGATTTAGCGTCAAGAAATACCTACAGTCCAATTAGGAACAGTATTTGAATAACAAATTTATATGGCGTTGTAAACGGTCTCGTGGCATCAGTATAAAGTTCAAGGTTGAATGATATCGTTAATTGATTAAAACTAAATGTAGCTTTGAATTAGCGCGGCTATTTAAGCATTTATCGAATAATTTTGCTTATAACAAATATATTATTTTTTTAAATATTTAAACAGGGTCCAGAGTGATTGAAACAAAAATATGTTCTTTATCGCGTAGATTTGAAAACAATGTTATTTATGTTGATACGTTATTTCTAACACCGCTCGTGTTCTTCACACATAGTTATTCGTTATTGAATTACAATAAACAATTTTAAGCCCGTTAAATAGTAAACAAGACGTGACTACATCATAAACAATGACGATTTAGTTTAATCACAGCAAATTAAATGTAACCTTCAAAGAACTTGACTCAATAAAGGTGTGAAAATTGAATTGAAACTAATCCTTTGGGTGAAGTCGGTTGAAACACCGAATAATCTTGATAAAACGAAGCGTCGGTCTCAGGTAGGTAATAACAAACAGTATTCGTCTGAATCACTAAAAAACCAAAGCGTTCTGCAGTCGGGAACTATGTCAGTGACGTCACGGCGGCCCAAGGTCGACTGGTGGACCACGCGTTCCCGCCAATTTTACTCGATAACCGACCACGTGCGTGATAAACCACGCTAACAGCATAGTCCTGCTAACAGTTTAGCAAATTTTTAAATATTAGATAATATCTTAAGTGCGAGCGGTTTTTAACCACATTGTACAGGTCACCAGGCAGAGTTATGGATTCTATCCCAGTTATTTTAAGATATTTTTAACTTATTTATTAGAAGTTTAGAATTGTGATTCTTTAATGTACACGATGTTATGTAATTTACAAAATTCAAAAATGTTTTTTTTTATTTACATGTCACCTACAAACCGAATCACAATAGCTGCTTTAGACATCTCAAAAGCGAATAAATTATGTATTGTTATTCTTATATCAGGACAACATCATTACGTAACAACAACGTGGTTAACCTAAAACGAAACTGAATGAACTTTTAAACTGTTTACCCATTATCAACAAACAATTATACTAATAACGTTGATAAACGCGCTATTAGCAACATACAACGAGAAAATACTTTCACATCATTACGCAAGAAATTTCCCGCCAAATGTTCAATGGAGCGTTTCGCGCCATTTGCACGATTACCCGGCCTACTTCAAGAGTTGTCTCGCCCGTGCTGTTTGTTTAGGCGCTCGTTAAATTCGTCTCAGTCGGATTATAGTTGGCTCGCGTAAACAGGCGGACGTACGCGTGAACATTATGGCCTTGAAAGTTGAAGTTCTACGCGTGCTCCCAACATGGCCGCGACTGTATCAAACACTAGGGATTTTTATGAGCGTGTAACCGTAAATTAAACTATCGGGTACCTTTCTGAAAGAGTTACCTACTATCCAATACGTATATTTTGGACATCAATTACTTACTAGTGGCATAAAACAGCCTAAAGCTAGTGGAGTGGAGGCACAATAGGCATGTTGAAAATTTAATTAGAATTAATGGCACTAGACCAAGCGTTAAATAAAATCTTCATGAGAACATCTTAACAAATTATAATTTATATTGCGTATATGCAAGTTTTAGAAGTTGACATATATTTTTTGTTGTTAAACATTAGTATTCTTGCAAATTTCTTTCATATCAGTCACTATTTTCGGATATTATTGGATATTAAATAATTCGTAACTGACAACACTAGCAAACTTACAAAACATTATCAACACCGTAATCTTTATCCATAATCTTTTATCACGCAGTATACGTCGCTTTGATAACTGAGCTAGTTGGTAAAAGATAACACGAACAACGCCTATAACAATATTCCTACTTGAATTGCAATCGTATCAAATACTTGTAATCGATTAAGGAAAACAATTACATATATCATTATCGCTAAGGACAGTAAGTAACCACTGAAGGCGGTTTGATTGATGATTTATCGTATGTCTTCAACTTATTTATGTTTACATGTGGTATCAATTTCTACACAATTAAAGGAGCTTTACATTTACATCATGGAATGTACACAATAAATGACTATTACATAATATAACATTAACTTGTTTAAAATGTTATCTAACATTATTCTATTGTAGGGCAAAGGTCTTTTCTAAATATAATACGGTGTAGAGTTCATAATAAAGTTTTATAGTTTATAGATACTTTACAAACGTTTGAGAATAATAGTATAGAGTCCTCAGGTAAGGCAGTTTCATTCGCATTAAAAAATATTTTAATATTTTTCTAGTTAAGTACAGTCATATCCCATATTATAGACATAGAAATACATATTACTGGGATCAGGAAGGTAAATTAAGTAATATTCATATTTATATATTAATCACATTCTATTTGTGAATGCCAAGTTAACATAATGACAGAGTTCGTTGGAATGGAAAATGAAACAACATTGTAAGTTGGCAACTGTTTAGCTGGAAATAATATGCACCGAATGCAGCGCACGCGCCTAGAAGGCTGTTCAATGGACACGCATCCGTCTCGTCACACGACTGGAATGATAGATGGGAGAAAAAAATAAAGGCTAGGACTAATGGACGTACGTGAAGGGTTCGTCCTGAGAACCGTCAAATTGGATTTTTTGAGTCACGCTTCCTTGGGACCAAATCGCTTGTTGACGCGTCATTTTCATGTTTGTCCTTTGATTGCGGCCGCGGTATGGCTCATGGGCCATAGGATGCCAGGAAACAACGTGCGCAACTTGAATAGATAAATACTGAGGCAGTGTGGGATAACATCAAGTTTTTTCACCTTTCATCACACAAAAAATTTTACAAACACTAAAAAAATCAAAATTCTTCAATTTCCAGCTAAAGTTTCGTTATAATTATGCATCGCAATAGCTTTTCATATAAATTGCCAAGAGCTAAACAGCTTTTACCCACTTTAACCTATTCTTCGCAAATTTGACGGCAAACGTCAGGATCCTCAGAGTTCTTTGTGTACAATTTAAACTTTCCTTGCGTGCAAGCGTCTTTAAAAAACCGATTACGTCCAGTAAAATTACTTCAAGTGCAGCAAAATTACTGCATTTACTCCTCCGTGTTTATTGTTACAGAACGTGCCGTACAAAGAGTTCGTGAGCGAAAAGTATTTCCTTGCGCACAAATGTTGTCCAAATGTTGGTTGTTGCCGAGCTCTTGGGAATGACGTAAGGCCGCGGGTCACGATCCAAAAGGACTCAGTAAAACGTGGCCGTCATTACGGCGTCATTGCACGAGCCCCTGGCTCGCCTTTACAAATTGAAAATTCCTTTCGGAATGTAAATTATAGGGGTACTCATTCTATGAGCTGATTATGTCTAAGCAAAGAATTTTTGAATGATGATTTCAACATAATCGTCGTAAGAACACGTGATTGCTGAAAAAAGGTGAATCAAACGACGATAGACGGCGCCCACACATTTCCTGACCTGGGAGCTCATAAATTTCAGAGCTTCGCAGACAATTCGCAAACATTCGCAACAAACGATTGCGTGACCGGTGACGTGTGGGCCAAACTGTAGCCGCACAAACAAGTCTGAACTTGATCAAACGCGTCCCCATCGTAATGTCATCTTTAGTCTTTAGTAAAGAGCTATAAATGAAATAAAGCACGGAGTTCGACTATCGAGATATTAATGTTTTTATTTTAATTATAGCTGAAAAAATACAGAATAAGAACAAGCCTAGGCTACAATTTGAAGTGTCTTCTATAATTAAATAATCGAATGACACTTTACGAAAATCACAAACAGCTCTCTTATTTTATAAATGAATAAATATATGATTAATAAATAAATATAGTGTATAAATAAATAAATAAGTCTCAATAAATATAGTGTTTGAAGGTGAGGAGCGAGGGGGTGCAGGAAAAAACGGGCGCGGATTTGTCAGGCGTGGGCGGCGACTGCGCCCGCGACCAAACAGGTTAGTAACTCGCTGCCCTAGCGCGCACCGAATCACTTTTTATTTCCTTCGTTCAGGGCTGCAGAATCAATCTTGCAATTTCACGCGTTCGAGGATCGCTGTAATTCTTTCTAGATTTTTTGTCCTTGGACTGAGCTGGACACTAAAAAAAATCAGCAAAGTCATTACTTCTTCGCTGCATTCCGCGTAGCTTCGAATTTACTTTTCTACACTTATAACTCCGGTAATAGCATTTTGAATTCCTTGTAAGCAGATAAATGCAAATACAAAACCGATATCGAATGTAGAGAATTTATATTCATCAACTCCATATTTACCTCTGGGACAGTCAGTCACGCCGACCCCAGCGAATAAAGTTCCAAACATAGTATTACAACGATAATAGCCAGTTGCACAATAGCTTCATTGAGTCGTGGACGGGAAACCAATTTGTTATAACAGCGGCGACTAGATCGCGAACGGGAATGCCGAACGCTTGCATTGTGATTACGAACCAGTTCCCAAATATCTAGGTCAAGTGAAAGGCGATTCGATGTCAGAATAGCTGCCCATTGCGGATACGCACTGCGTCCAAATACATCTTGGATTTGACGAAGCTGAAATTGTTGTTGCATTCATTCCTATAGTAGGAGCTATGGTACGTATAGGAGTGAGAAGGTGGGGCAAAAAAAACGTGATCTGCATAACAATGTGGCAGTTTTAGCAGCAGAGGTTTTGATATGACATGATGATGACACATTTAGAATGGAAGGTGAAACTTGACTTGATAATTTTGAGAGCCTTAGAATAGAGCCTATTCATGTCTCATATTTTTATAACGAGGCTTTTAAAGCATAGACGACAATTGACAACAACTTTCGACGAAGTTGAAAACATCGTCTTTTCTGAATCATCAGATCTAATAGAGCATGACAATGATTTTCTATCACGGACAACCCTAACAGAAATCTAGTGTACAACTGGATGATGATAAAAAGTAACAAAAAGGAGTCCCGCGCGTATCCGTAAACCGAATACGTATATATAATATAGCGGTTTAACTCCCAGCTACTGGTTTTAAGACAGCAGCCTAAACAAATAAGTGACATGCAGTCAGGTAGTATTGTATCTCGCTCTTAACATTTGTTCAATATTATCTGATATAGTTTATTTAAATTGCGGTCGCCGTCGGTTTTTTTGTTACCGTCGGATGAGGGCTGTCCTTTCAGATGTTTTATTTTGACAAAAGGTGAAGCGTGCGTGACGGATATATCTTCGTCAACTTCCTAACGTGATATGACGCATATCAAAAAACCTCTTATGGATAAGGTTGTAGATAGATGCGAAGATTATATCCACAAATATTAATTAATGTTAAGTTATTGTACAAGCGTTTGTTTTGCATAGTGCCATTGCGCACCTGTAAGCAATTTAGAGTGAAGTTTTACCTTCATAAATATTTGTTCATAAAGGATTAACTTGGAATGTTTTCTATAATGTTTCTGATACTAAAGTTGACCGTGGTCGAATCAAATATGTGTACCTTTAAATTTAGAAAGTTCAGTATATCTATGTTAAGGGAACGTTTTATCTTCTGCATGATATCAAGGATTACTTCGCGATAATGAAGCTGATTCAACTTTTGCATGGAATGTTATTTTTATCTTTAGCCCGAAAGAATACAGGAAATTACGTGGTTTGGTTATCCATTTAAATTATAGATGGCTGTCAGATTGCCATATATGTCAACCTATTTGCCCAGCGTAGCGGTAATGTTGTGAAAGAGTAGTTTATTATCGTAACTTTCATTTTCCGTGTACGATTGTATCACTTTCATCAATCAAATTAGAATGTTTGTAGTACAAAATATACGCAGAGTGGTATCATGGATTAACATAGAGCCATAAAAGAGTAAAATTAGAGATCGTGTAATCAAATTTGGCAAAAACTGTGAGAATCATTTCATCAAATGGTAATAATGGTTTCTAAATAACCACCGTTGAAATAAAGATTTAAACTCAGACGATCCAGATAAGTCTAGACCGAAACAAACTGTGTGCTGCAATTATTTAGATCTAATCTCCTAAACAGGATGCCGTAAATTAGATGTGTTGCACAACATTGAAACTCAAGGTGGCAACGTTGAATTAGGGACATTTTTTGTTCAGATATTTTGAGAATTTGTAGCGCATATTAGATGATTTCATTCATTTGATACTGCGGTTGTGTGCTTGATTCTGCAATACAGGTTGAATAAATGTATGCATGAGAAAGTGAATACAGTGATTGCTGTCGAGTAGTTTTAATTGGGACAACGAATAGACAACAAAACGTTGGACAAAACGTCTGTATTGTACCTATTGATTTGTTTCAGGCTATTGGCGATTCTTTTGTGGTGAGGGTTTTTGTAATATGTTAACGTATTATCAAATAGGTAAAGGTGTAAGAAGGAAATGCAAATATAAAACAAAAAAAAAGTTTCTCCATAAAATTTTTGTAACTCCTCAATTCTGACCATGAAGTTTAAAATTTTTAACAAACACACTTTCTAAAGTAAATAGTGTGGTAATGCCAGCCGTGTGAAACTTGGAGTAAAGTTAACAGTGAAATGTCAATGTCAATACTGCATAGCCGTTTAAATATTTCGTTAGACATAGGTTTTCGCATGCACCTGACAAAAACTGGCGTGATTGATAGGTCGCCCGATAAAGTGGGCTGGTCTCGATATGTGGGTCTTACGCTTGAGTGTATACTTTAGATTAGAATACCAATGTCAAGTACAAGATATTTAACCAGTTTAATGTTTAATAGTTTGGCGGGAATTGGTCAGTTTATTCGTTATTTAGAAATTGTTTGCATTTTAAATTGAAATGTTACTTCTTGTTTGGGAAATGATTGAAGGTCCTTGTTTCATAATTACTATTCGTTTTTTTTCTGAAGTTTAAAAAGTGAAATAAAAGCAAAATAAAAAATCCTCATGTTTTAGATTTAATGCATTCAGCCGCTTTATTGTCAACTATACAAGTAGGTTCATCACAAATTGTGCAGCCAGTGATACATTCATTATAAAAAATTGTAAAGCTTTAAGAGCAATATTATTTAATTGACGTATTGTTTATTGCTTAGTAACAGGTTTAGAACTTTAGAAACTGGTGCACACGTAATTGTGAAAGTAAGTGGGAAGGCATTGTAGCGTGTCGGATTGGTTGCAGTGAGTGGTGACTATCTAACGATGTTTATATGCACGTGAGGCGTGCAGGAAACCTTCAACAAATAGCTCGGTCGAACAAACTAGTTTGTAAATGAAATTATTTATAGCGATATGTTTAGTTTACTGTTGCTACATTGTGACATTGGTAAAGAAATATTTATTACTTGTAGACATTTTTTAAATACCATTGGCTGTAATTTCAGAACTGCTGAATTTAAGCTCCTTGCGAAATTATAAATTGGTGATATCATATTGTGCCTGGTGCTTATCTTTGTCCCTCTGTTGGGTATAATTCTTTAGAACTGGCAACATACTAATTCTATGGTTAGTCATAGTGGTTTTATGGAATAGGTATGTAATTTTGGTCATGATTCACGCAAAT
The DNA here is from genome assembly GCA_018251915.1 of Urbanus proteus proteus. NCBI lineage: Eukaryota > Metazoa > Arthropoda > Insecta > Lepidoptera > Hesperiidae > Urbanus > Urbanus proteus. Next base: position 26,022 of record DWPV01000173.1, read on the forward strand.
GGAGTGGTACGTATTACAGCGGAAGTACTCAAAGTTTCTGACTAAATATTAAAAAACTGGGCGAGATTGCACAGGCGTGCACAAGACGACACGACCTCTATAAAATCGTAAGCTAAGGTCGTGCCTTTCACCTCTGGCGAGTAAAAAGTGTATTGCAAAAGTGGATAACGTTGCCGTGACATAATACAGGTTTGCTTTAAAGGGCTTAAAGGCAATGATACGTACGTGCAATCTCGTCTTTCAATGGCCACAAGTGTAAAATATTACGGGGTCTCAACTTTGTAATGAAGTGATAATGAATTATATATGATAGGTATATAATATACCTACGTGTGTAATAAATGGTTATGAAAATGGTAGGGGTATAAGCCTTTTCTTGACAAGATAGTGCTAGTAAATCACGTAAAAAGCCACGAACACCCAGACCCTTGCAGACCCGTGCTTTCAATGTCTTTAATACATAGCATGAAATTAGGAGGTTCTATAAATAGATTAAGGCCACTATTGAGCACAGGACTCTCAACAACTAAAGGAAGCTTGAAGCCTACTCCAAACTTTACTAATGCGATTTAGTAGTTGCATACATAATGCATATCGCCAGTGAGAAGTGCGAAACCTTTAACGACTGACGGTAGCAACAAACTACCGCCGGTATATTTTCTTTATCACGTGATTTGGAGCAATAAAACTGAAATAAAATCGGCGCGGGTCAATTTGCACAGGAGCACACGGCCGAAGTTCAACGCACGGACGTCCATTTTGAAATTATTCATGCGACCTCCGTTTTATGCATTGCCCGCTATGCTATTTCACAGATTAACTAAGTCATCATCATTTAGAGATGGGAGATTTGAATAGGAAATAAAGTTGTTTTAAAAATATAAATCCAGTGCATACTTCAAATCATGCAACCTTGATGACTTTCAAACTTGGAGACACCTTTTGAAATACCTATATCGAAGTATATTAGCCTTTATCATATTTATGCAAGGAATAATGAATTTTTGAACAATGGCGAAATGAGGCCTTGGATTGTGAGTTCGTCCAATAGTAAACAGATAATACAACTAACTGCTATCGTGACTGAACTTGAGCAATCAACAAAAACTTAATCTGAATGCGATTCTTTTGTTCCCAACGACCCGATAATCAAGTAGACTTGTCCTTTATTGTCGTGCTTGTGAATTATTTATTAGTTACCGATTGGTATTTACAAGAGTCAAGTGAGTGGCTTGTATGCATCAGATAAGCGGGAACGTTTCTGTCAAACGTATCTCAATCTTACAGTTTCTTGTAGGTCAACTTTCTTTGTGTATGTCTAAAGTTCATAGAACGACATAGACACGGAATATACATAAATCCTTAGAATAATTTATAAGCAGGATTCCTTTTGATCATGCAGTCCATCTGATGGTAAGTGGCACTGATTTCCATGGACCTCTGTATGTTGCATTCAACCCTAGTAGAGTTATTTAACGTTGGCCATAAATGCATTGCTAACCCTATGTTTAAGTGAAGCCTAAGTTGGAACAACTACGTGCCAATCGGAAAAAAATTAAGCTTTAGGAATTATTACACTTCTTGCAAAATTTATATCTTTGCGTAAATATAATACCAAAATCAGATCAGCAAATTCCGAGATTAAACTCAAATATTTTTTATATCTTTCCATGAATGTACGATCAAAATCAGCTCAGTCATTTCTGAGATTAACCTGAATATTTAGCCAGATAAAACGAAACCTGACTTTTATGAGTCGAGAACGACACATAAACACATGTTTTTATTTTGTAATATAAACTGCTTTTTTATGTTTTTGTGTAATTATATAGAACATGCAGTCCTTTTATTATTTATCGTGTATCTCGATAGATAACGAGATAGAAAACAATTTGTCCGTCCAGTTCTTGCGTCCGGACTGGATAATGTAATTGTGTGAAGAATTTTTTAATCACGCATCCGTCACTGGAGTATCTAAGCGATCCTGCGGGTGTCGCTTAGGGCGTTCACCCTCAGCGATCGTTGACTTGGTCTAGCCACAGGTGAGGACAACATATCTAGCGCGGTGGTCGCGAAGATTCTGTTTCACGGGAAACTGCGGTAGCCGGCTCTCATTACTTGCAATCGATACTGAGGGCTGATATTTGCAAGTTTCCATATGGTTACAAAATACGCTATAAGAGTATTTATATCGTATTTTGTCTTATATTTTTCGTAGTGACTACTGTGTAGTAGAATCTTCATTTAAATAATCTGCTGTAAGATTACTGTATTACTTAAGAGAAAAATCGTATAAAATTATAAAGTGTCTCGTTTCTTAGTTTATCTCTAAGTTTTGATATTCCGACAAGAGCCGACTGTGCGTCAATTTTAACTATGAAGGTAGTATTTATGTTTTACAGTAGTCGTGTAATGCGATAAAATCTGACTAACAGTAGATTTTTAGATTGTCGGTTCAGTTATACGTAGATTGTTATCAATATTTCAGTTCTAGGTTAACTGTAAATATGTAGAACTATGTGGCTGTATTATATTAAAGGTAATTAGAGGAGCACAATTTGAGATTCACTTCAATTACGCTGATCCTTTGTAAAAAATCATCATAAAAACCGACACATAATTAATGTAAAGCAAGGAAAATGTAGCATTCACGTGCTAGATTGTCAATTAAATAGTAGAGGTCGGTTCCTCGAACGAATTATTAAAATGTTTCTCAGAGCCGAGCAAACACTGGGTTGTATAAAGGACCCTAATGAATGGCTAATAAAGCACACCCGGGGTGCGGCTACATCAAAGGTCGCTGCATGCGCCCGCGCATCGCGATCAAAGCGCCGACATTATCGGCCACTTGAACTATCATCGATGGCCCACTCGTTTACAGCCAGCTACCGTTCGCTATCATCCGATCTACATTATAAGTTACATGTGCAGTGATACCGCCTTGCTTTTAGGAATGCCCTTATTTATGGCTTTGAAGAACCATTAATTTTTTTCGAAATATTTCTATCTCATAAAATTGGATCTAGATAGCGGTCCTAATGAATTATTTGTTTGTGAATTGTTTGGAAGACTTTAAGCTTGTTATGTTAACAATTCCTTGATTTAAAGATTTCTGAAATTTTTTCCACATTCTTATGTATTTCTTATGGCAAGCGATTAGCTGCTTGTAAATAAGCTCCGGATATGAGAACATTAAATAAATGTAACATACAAATATTTCCTTGAAGGTTAAAACGCTTGTGCCAGAATAAAGCATCATTTACCATTACGTACCAAATGCGTCTGAAAGCGAGGCGCAATCAAGGCGAGCGCAACCGCATCCTTACTTTATGTCAACCATAAACGTAAATCAAATTTGCAGCTACCGAGCGACGCGCCAGGAACGCGTCAGAACGTTGAATAAACGACGGCTCACTTGTTATTTTGTAGCTTTTACTAATTTTAAATATTGTAAGTTACAAAAACAAAAAAGATGATTTCGGAAATAAGTACTAAAATTAATGTAACCATATTGTTATATATCTCATAATCTCAAAAATCCATATAAAATTAAATTTTTAAAGTCACGCACACGCATATTTGAAGTATTAATTTGACCATAAATAGCCTATGACACGTATATACACCTGTAAGTCCTGTAACCAACTTAAAACAGAACAACCTATTTGGATCAATGGGTTTGTTTGCTCCTTTTTTGTAATCCGTACCAAACGCTTCAACTACAATTTGTGTCTCGCTTCTTCAATGGCGTGGGTTATTACAATATTATTGACTCCTCGAACGATCTATCTCCATGGCTGGTTAGGTCTGAAGATTGAAACTGAGATTGACTTATGATCGTATACTAGTTACTTGATCCGTATTCTTCCAAACACGCTCCATCATTCTTAATCTTATATCAATTTGGAATAAAGAAACAAAAATAAGAATTAAGAAATAAGAAGAAAATAATACCGAATATTATAATAAGGGTAAATTACAGGTGGACGATCGTTAAAAATTAAGGCCAGACACGAAACCCCGTTCCCATGATAGTTAATATTCAAATTCTGTTGAAACTGGAGCCGTAATAGCTCCATAAATTGGGAACACAAAGAGATCGATAATACTAAAAGGTGTAACGGTCGGAACGGTAGCTAAATAACTTAAAGAACAATATCTCTATTGTGCATCTCGCATTGTTCTGAGATGTCCACAATTCTCGACAACAATCGAAAACAAACTAGTCTGAAGACTGGACCGTGGAAGCAAATATCGGTTAGTTTTGTGAGATGTGACCTAAGGTTACCGAGAACGACCTCTGGACCAATTTTAGAAGCAGCTACCAGATCTCTCATTGTCCACTACAATGGGGCGAAGAGATCACGGAGGGGCGAGCTGCTAAGTATTACACGAACAATGGACACAAAGACCGGTGTATGTTTACCCATGAATATGTGGAATATAATAACACAAATAACACAATAGCCGGTGCTATGCTAATGAGATGCACAACAGGTTCATACCACTTTTCTCAAGATAAGCTTCGTGTATAACGAATTCGCGTTTCAAGTTAAATCGTGCATGTGCGGACCCACGGATTGTTCTGTGTAATCCCGTTTTTAAATGGTCTATTTAGACGTTTCTGCTAACAGAGAGTGCGGCATTGTTAAGTAAATTAATGAAATCATATTCACTGTCCTGCTTAGTATTCTGTGTCAGTGGTCATTCAGATTGTAGACAATGGACAATAGGCTTGCATTACATTCCAAAGTAGCATTTTCGTTTTGAGCTTGCATTCAATCTGATAAACAAAATACAAAATTGATGTTTGTTTATTATTTCATCATCAATAATCCAGATATTTACTACCTACCTGCCCCAAGTACACGTATACTCGGTAGGAATACACGATAGAGTTACGAAACGCGACATTTGGCAGATGCAGCTATTTGGGCAATTATAATCGGTGTAGTGGTTTAGAAGTCCGGGGCATATGTGCACACATCTGGCCTGGATTAGCCACTCTCTCGCGCTGATGAGTGCGTCTCGCGTTACCCGCTCGTCTTACTGTGTCATTTTAAAAATGGTGCTACGATTCTGGTTTATGGGCTCTTGACATTGCTTTTTGTACATAAGTGCTAAAGATTGCAGCTTATCTAGAGTGCGGCAAAAGCATAGCCATTAATGGTCCGTAATGGGACTGTTTCAACTAAGCCGACGTTTTGCCATTTGCCACATTTCCCTAAAGGCTACTTAAGGGTTTCCTCTCTTAGGCCATTTTAAGTGCTCCGTCACAAAAAGTAACTGTATCATTAGCGATACTACAAAAAACGAACATGCGGAGCAAGAATTCTAAAACAATTTGTTAGATTTTATAAACCACTGTATTGTAATAGTTCACCGAAGCAGTTATAAAAAGTTAATCTGATACAACCGTGGAAGGTGGGAGGGCAGTAGGACCACCCAAGTGGGTCCTGATCTATTTCTTTAAACCTGTACTCAAAAATTTAAGACGTCACGTGTTTAAAAAAACTAGTTCAGCATCAAAGATGCTAATTAAAGTATTTTAGTAAGCAAGTATTTGAACGACAATGGATTCGACATTGGCGCATTAAATCAAAATTAGACTCACCAATAAAACTTGACAATGCATTGAGAATGGGAAAATGAAGGCGCTATGCCACAAAATGATTTTTAACATAAATATTATTTTACGACATTATTATGCAGGGCTCGTACGATGCGTAAATATTTTTTACTAACGAGCTTTTACGAGCTGACCGCTTGGTTTGGACATATTCCATGTTTTAAAACGTGTGAAAGTAAAACATTGAAAGGGTGTTCGTTTGACACTGGCAATAAAAGAATAATGCGCTGACCGGCCGGGGTCGATCGTAAAAACGATTGGTCAGGCATTGACGGATCAAATATGTAAGGATGATTATGTTCTTAGAAAAGAATTTATGAATATGGGTCAGCGATGTCTTGGGAAAGGAAATGGCATAGGCGAACTGGTAGTGCGTCGGTTACATTTTATGAATATTGAAGTGGCGTGGCGCAATATCGTAAAATGTGTTTGTATTCATCAAACGCATCAACTGCCAAAATTTTATGATAATATTTTATGGTGTAAAAAGAATAAACAACTCACGAACGCAAAGTGGTTTTGACTGAGGATATTGTTATTAATTAAAAAGTGGAAATGTCTCATGGCACTAAAACGGAATTCTTCACTACAGTAAAGCACCATTGTAAAGCTTACATAGTTGTGATAAGAAATGTTAAGTGAAAACATTAAACTGTCAAGATTGATAATCAAACATTTGAAAATAATTTATAACTAGCCTTTCTGAAGCAATTGCGTCAAGGTATCTATTCCCAAGCTCGCAGTCAAATACATCAAAACAATAATAGAATGCTATTTAACCGTACCTATCCAGTTGGCTAACTGTAAACCACTTGTACGTTGTGTCACGTTTGGTGCATTTGCACGTGTGTTGCCGACCAATTAATAACGGATCGATTTGTTTGTTGTGACTTGCCATCGGTTTTATTGTTCACACCATTAAACATTAATGGACTTGTTGGAATTTTAATGGTTGAACGAGATATTGTTACGTTTTTTGTTTTGTTTTAGCACGTTCTAAAACAAAACAAAAAACAGCTCGTTTTGTCGTATCTATAAATTGTGTAAAGTAGCCTTTTGATATTTTTTGTTTGTATATTGAGACAAAACCTATAAGCTTAAATTTACGGTGTCATATAAACTTTAATATTGAAAGTAAACAAAAAAAAAGCAAACTTAACTTTTTTATCAATCTTGATTTTTGTAAAGAATCTGTTATTCGAATCTGAATTTCGATTAATTTGTCTTGCGTTTCATAATTAATTCGTGCGCTAGTTGCCATTCAGATGTGTATCAAATGCATTATCGCCCGTGGGAACGTTAAAAAGCGAACAAACCAGTTTCGCGAGTATGTAGCAATATGCAAATATTGCGTGCACCTAACCGAATTACGTATTTCGCCTCTTCGATAAAACAGGAGCTATGTTTTCTATTTGAAATAAAAAAAATATATTATTTTATAGAAAAAATACAAAAGTAATAAAAACTGAGGGATTAAATAATTACGCAACGCGTATGTACACACAAAACGTACGATGTTTTGTTACACGCGCGTATGGACCTTTTCAGTAGAAAAAGAAATATCTCGAAGCAATACATATTATATTTTTTAGTATCGTATATGCCTGTGCATTCAATGAATTCACCATAAAATACTTATTTTTATTTTTTGTTACCATTTATAGTATACGTTATTACGTACGTAATACTGTTGTGTAAATGTATTGTTTTATGAAACACCAATTATCCTCTTTAGTACGTATCTATTTATATCATTTATACAGGAAAACCAAAGTTAACCACAACAAATTGTTCTCAATCCTGGTAGACTCAGCTGTGATTTCTATTATATCTCTAGTATGTACATATGAACTTGTTGACCTTACAAGTACGCTAGGACCTTATAACAGCAGTGTCAAGTGTAACTGTGTTCAGGTAAGCCAATCATGTTTAAGTGGACTACAGACTTCATTTTTTTAGCTTTTGATAAAAAAAAATAACGCTAACTTGTTATTAATCGAAAAAAAACGTTAGCGTTTATCAAAATTCTGGTATTATGTTCACAAAAACTTAGACATGTTTCTATTAAGTATGTCGGAATATATCTTTCCATATTATAGCTCTGTGTGTCGTTTGCGTAAATCCATAAAAGTACTCGTAAACATTTGCCATTTATGGCTACGAGATCAAGAGAAAATCATTGTATCTAGACAATTGTCGGTTACCGAGAGAGTGGTGGCAAGAAATTAAACAATAAAAACAAAGGGTTCAATTTCCCACCCGTGGGACTATGCAGATGAACAAAAGCGTGTAGAATACATTAACGCAACGCGCACGAACAGGGTTGCCAAGATTGAACGTAAAAAAACGGGATTAAATACATATGCTAAAAATTAGACGAAGCTTTTTAGTAGATTCTAATTATTACCAAACGTAGTTTTAAATAATAAATATCGTAAGTTTTTTAACGTCAAACATATTTCTTTTATGGTCCAAGATTATTTTAAATTAAAAGATGATTACCTCGTTTTATTAATAAATAACAGACCTTGATAGTACAGTGGAAATCGGCAATGACTAAAAAATAACCTAACATGACTGTTAAAAAATAAATATGTCCTGATTACAGCTATGGTTTCCCTACTCGTAAGTCTTGCGACAATCAAAACATTGTCGGTACAAAGGTGAAAAGGAATCATTCCGCACCGATTAATCACAAAACAGCACACAATTACAGGATTACAGTTGTAATTATTGCTGCATTTGCATAAGACAAAGATTGTAACGATTTTATTGTAATGACCACCTGTGGGTCTTAAGAATTGTGTTTGCATATATGCGATGTAAGTGCGTATTATATGTAACGGATTTTGTCTTAATTTTAATGCATTATTTTTGCAATGTTTCAACAATAAAAAAGAAATGTCCAATTAGTATTAGAATGTTGTTATTTCTCATTATGTTCTGTTCATTCTTCTATTATTTGTTCTATGGTAATTTTAGCAGCCGCGTTTAAGCTGTTCCTGGAGGTGTGGTGAAACAATAAATCACATACGTAGCCAAGGCCGCGGTATTGCAAGGCATCTATGAATAAAACGCTTTCTAAAATTGTAATGACATAACATTTGTAACTGTGTGGGTGGGTGTACGTTGATAAGTGTGTAACTTTATCATGTAAATGTTATAGTGAAACTGTATCTTATATGATTTATTAGGAATTAATTTCAGTTTGACCATAACATCTAAGGCTGGGTTTTATTCACTTCCCATAACAAAGTTACTGGTCTTCCCCAAAAACCCTTTGCCGCATGTAACATTGCGTTTTTTAAAAAGCATACAGAAAAACTGAAAAATAATTCAAGCGTCGATAAATCGAAATGTTCCAATGGTGCGATAAGGTAATCCAAGCATGGTTTATGGGTTATAAATTGCCAAGGTTGCAAGCCGATAACAGTTACCATGTGATGGTAAAAGTATTAATTCGATTGTTATGGCTTGTTCTACTTGGCTTTGAACGATCTTTCCTTTTGTTTTATTAACAATAACTTGTATTGAAACAATAACTGGGAAAAGGTAAAAAACATGATACAACTCCGACAGAAAAAAACTGCCGATATAAATAAGTATTATTTACACAAATGGGCGGAATAGTTACAACAAGATATCTAATAAAAAAATAGGTGATGACTGCGAAAATGTAAAAATCCATAACAGTGCGGGAAAGGGTTCCCGCGTTTCTATTGTATCCGTCTAATAATTAGCATACGTTGCTTTTAATAAAAACATACCTAGATCATACAATCACTCGTCACTCGTTTCCTCCAGGTCCCATGTAACATTATGTGAGATTGTGCAAGTATTGCTCATTATGATGTAAGAATGCATACGCAATCGCGAAATAAGATTTTCACTTAGATTCTGCGCGCAATTTTTCATTATCTCACTTTTTCCCGCCGTAATGATATTTGCACAAGTTTTTATAGTGCACTAACGAATCTGTGTGAAGAAAGTTTTTGTAAAGGTGTTTTTAAAATATTAATTATCATTATGATGGCTATAAAAATAATAACAGAATATATCGTAAGTTTTATATGCCATTATGAAATGGGTAATAAAAACTTAAAAAAATATCTATTAACGAAGAAGTTATTTATGAAATTATTATATTAAAACATTAGATAGAAAGACATATTCTCAAAAGTAGGCTCTGTTGATTATTTATCAATCCAAACATTGAGTTGTCCATCAAGGGTTTCATTTTAATGTAATCTGACGTTACTCACTTTTAAGTATCACGTATTGTTATTTATACAATTTACTAATCAAATCATGGTGACTAACGTATTTAAACGGTATAACTCTATCTATCTATCTATATTGATTTAGCTGTGTTGAATAATTATCACCTCGCTACTTCCGCCATATTAATTTGAATGAAATACGAATTCCAAGTGACCACAAAATATAAAAATCATAAAATAACACGATGACAAAGTCATAGAGCGTGACATAGCTCGGTTCCCACCAATTAGGACCCCAAATCTTGTCGCAAGGGCGGGTTTAATTAAGTAGCCAAAATAATAGTGAATTACTATGGGAACTGATTCCCTCGATAGCGAAGGGTTGGCCCAAATCTGGGACTTGGAAATTAATGACGCGGTTGTAATTATGTGTAAGTGGATTTACTTAACACATTTCACTTTCAATTTGAATTTCTTATTGGATTATTTTTAAGTTCCATCCATCCATCCATCAGCCCTTTGAGGTCCACTGCTGGACATAGGCCTCCCCTAAGTAGCGCCATTCCAACCG
>DWPV01000174.1:0-36436 GCA_018251915.1 Urbanus proteus proteus
GGAGTATCTTTACATATTGAGGTAGTCCTTTAGTTTCTTTTTAATTTTTTATGTCTTAGGTTAATCCTTTTCATAATTCGCAAATTTAAATTCCTTAACAAAATATTTATATTAAAAATAATTTGTTAAAAAAGAGAATTGTTTGGATTTTATGGCGTTATCTTAAAATTCATTTTTATATTCACTCAGAATCTTTTAAAGAAAACATTTTTCTACCTATATTACTTACATACCTTTTAAATTAATTCTAACCGAACATGTGGATGTTTACATTCTTATTGTAAGCGTCCAATGTTTATACCTTAGGGTTTAAACAAAAGATAACATTACAAAGGAATTTAAGGCTGGTAACGAAATTCCTTTTCAATCGTTACCTACATTCCTGAGCATCAACAAGTTGCTACTCCGGAGGAGACTAGGGCTGGCCAGACTAGATGATTTATTTCTCAATCTCCTATAATCTAATATTGGTGATACAAAATTTATCTCAACTTTATTTTCTTCTTATTACCTGTATTATCTGATTATGTATATCTACGCGACTTTGATTTGTAGAAATATTTAATAAATATTGATAATGTTTATTCATTTCTTCGTCAATTCCTTAAAAAAGTGTCATAGCGGTGAACTTCGAATCTTCATAATGAATAACCTTCGCTACAAGTAAATACCTACCTATCTATCTACTATTAAATTCAGTTATCTTAAAATTAAAATTAACATACTTGTAAAATTAATAAAAAAATCATAATATCAAAAAATCGTTGGCAGCCCTGCTCGGCCACCGGTAATCGACCTGCGTGATGCTGACTCGATGCAATATCGATTACCTTCTCCGATTCCCTTCTCGGTATCGACGCAAACCGTTCGTTTTGTTGCTTTCCAATCCATGCCACGGATAGCGTTGGATCTTGAGTTTCCATTTCGATCGCTCTATTTTTTTCTTTCTCAGTTTGTATATCTGTGCTGTGTCGATGTTATCGATCTTCAAAATATTGTCTAACAGATAAAAATATTATCTATTTTATAATAAATTCTTGCAGTGAAACGGATATTAGGTGTTTATCGAGATACAAGTATATTTTAGTAAAGATGTTGCTAAGGATAACATCCTTTCATCATCAGATAAGCCCAATCATATCACAATATCATCATATGTCATCGGATTTACAGAAATATTCCACAGCTCAATCGCTTTAATGGAAACATGTAAAAGTATCAAGATTACATCTAAAAGAATGCAAACAACAAACAAAAAAGTATTACGACTAGATTTTTTAAACTATAATTCTATCCGACATGCCACTGGTTCTGACTGAAAATATTTCAGTAAAATGTCTATAAATAAATATATTACGGATAATCGAAGCCAGGCCTGCAGGACCACATTCAGACAACCTGCTCGGAACCGCAATTACTTTATTAACAACATTGCCAAACCGCAATACCTTAATTTACCGATAACACCGAAATGCAAACAATTAAATTGCCTGAGTAAATACTATTAAATTTTACAACAGCTCTTAATGGTGCCAAAGATTAGTTAGACAAGATTAGTTAAAACAGAAAATTCTTAGAAACGAATACTTTCGCATAACTCATTACTGAATGAGATGCAAAAAGCAATAAATTTCATGACATAAAATAGACTATAATTACCTAATCGTATGATATAACACGACATACCGACGTACAATGAGACAGTCCTTCATAATTGCACCCTAGAATTAATCAATCAGAGCCAATATAAACACGTCACTGCAATGACTCCGAACGAAGATGTCACAATGAGTCGACATCGCCTACATGAGTACATTTGTGACATTCGTGTGTACGCGAGGTGTGTCCACGGACAGACGCCCACTCGGATACCGTGATTTGATCGCCATCATCGGCGCTTATGTTTGTATTTGTTTTAAGCAAATGAGGTGACGCCCATGCTTCATTTTGAATATTCATTAAACCGTCCTCTTTTGCTTCGATCTCTTTTGCATTCTGATTTCCTTCTCTCAGATCTCGCCGCGCCGGTTCCGAGTACATCGCATCTTTAAAAGATCGTATTCATCTTGTTAGATGTATTCGATATCGTCATAATGAAGCCATCTAGCGTATAAACCTCCCGTCATCACTTCCTTTGTTGGTGATATTTGAATTATTCTTGAATACAATTGATAGAATGTTTCAAAATAGTTGGCAAGGTATCGTATCTAAGCTACGGTCTTCCTATTTACGTGTTGGCTTAACGAATAGATGTAATCGCGGCTGATGATGGTGGCGCCAAACGATGTTGACAATAATTTAACGAGCGCGATTCGATCTACATTTAGAGATAACCATTGAATAATGAAGTCACTTTATATAAGTATAGCTAAGTGACAATTTTATTCCAGCATGTCTACTTTCAGTCGAAAAATATTTGTTTGTAATATTTGTCTTGATATTTAGTGAGTTGCGATTTTATTAGGATAGCCTTGACTTTCTTGTAGTATCGTAAATCTTCCTTACTAGCTTACTATATTATCTATATTTGCTCTTACAAACCCATGTATTCGGTAACTTTTTTGTACCAAGATATTAAATCGTCCCAGTCAATGTAAATTTGAGATCAACAAGTAGAGTAAGAGTTTTATAGAAGTTTTAGGCTACCTAAATCAAACTAATTCGGACTGTAAATAATACTAGGATAATATTCAAAATCCACTCTCGTTCCATAGCTTAGTCCTTTCCATCCTGCGCGTCCATTGGCCCACAATTTCGCAACGCTGCTTGGACTCGGGTTTCGCCTGAGCAACTAGGTCAAGGCGTCTATTTCCGACTTGCTTACTGTAATATAGCCAATTATCTCTGATCCTGGATATTTCATTTACACTTGTTTTAACACTAGTTTCATGACAGCGTATTAAGAATTAAAATTAATATCTGTTTAGGTAAGTTTTATTTTAACGCATAATTTTTTCTCATCGTCGTTTTTATTTAAATTATGGTTGGATCTTATAAGCTTTTATCAATCCAATTTCTTTTAAATAAAAAAAAATAATTCCAAAACATATCAAACATATCAAAATTATGTCTTACGATATGCAAAGGACTTGTTTTGGTACCGAGATATTTGTTCCTTTTCGCGACAACCCCTCTCATGGTTGAACCTGTATCATTAGCTTCATTAATCAAATGGCGAGATGCTTCGAACTGGTTTTTGTTATTATCTGTTGTTGTACAAAACAAAAATATCGTGTTCCATTCAAAGTTCTCAAGAAACAAAGGCTTATTATTCGTCAATTTTTCATCATCTGCTGTTTACACTTCAATATCAGTAACAAATTGTTACTTATCATCTAAATATGATAAATAGCGTCCATTGCATTAATTAATTTCAGTTAAACGTTGAATTGACGACAATATCTTGCATGTGCTTGCCAAAAACGCAAACATAACACTTGGACCATCGTCGCTTATCGAAAAATGTGACACGTGCTGCTCTAATTGACGCAAACAGATTTGGAGAGATCATCCATCATCAAAAGTAATAAAATACATACTGTTATCATATCAATGGCGATTTGATCAAACTAGTATGCAATACACCTTATAATTACCACGTTATATCTTAAAATGGTTGTATCTATTAATATTTAGGCCAAATTGAACGCTATATTACAATTAAAAGATCTCTATTCAGTGCCGCAACTTTTTTCTTTATATCTCAAGTTCACATCTTTAGTTATCAGGAAACACTGGCGCCAGTAAAGAATTCCGCGATTTGGCAAATGTATGTTCAATTGTTTGTATTAAATGGTGCACCAACTCTTAAAAACATAGTTATTTGGTATTAAAATGCAGGTGCAAAGTAATATCGCGTTCGTTATCCCTGTTTCACTGAATTCTAAATAATTTAACGTCTAATTAGTTCTATTGTTAGACACTGGGCCAGCTGAACACAGGTAGCGAAAATTCCAAAGATTGTGCAGCGTAGACGAGTACATTTGTGGAAAGGTTGGCGCGTCCGTCAAACGTATTTGTCCAACGGTTGGCGCGAGCGCGTCGCGTGCGCGTGGGCTCCGCGGCCGCCCGGCGCCGACGCCGGCGCCACCCGACATGTTATAATTCGGGCGAGCTATTTCTGTCGATTCACACGCGTTCGCGCAACGCTACGTGCGTATTACGTTTTTTTTTCGAATTCAAATTTCGAATTCTGCAATGCTGAGACAATGTGCGTGATGCTCTGTCATAGCGCTTTGTAATTTGTAGTTGCGATATCTTTTCAGTCTACGACTTCTTTTCTAGATACGATTTATCTAGGGAATTATGACATCAAATTATTATCTTCCTTGATATAAATATGTATCTACTAATTACGTGAAATCGAACTTTTGTCAATGATGGTCATCACTGCGAATAATGATGCTGTGTCATTGGGATAATTAATTATGTTTAATACACATTTGTTCATGTAAACATTTTTGCTATTTGCTAAACATTTTCCTATTACATTGTCTGATACATCTACGCGAAATTGATAACGAATATTTGCCTACAACGACCTTACAGAATGTCCACCATCATTTATGAAATATAGCTCATAGCACATTCTTTTGAGACTTTAAAATATGTAATGATAATGACGGCGTTTCAGTTTAAATAATGTAAACATTCTTACCATTCTGAATGCTGTCGTAGATCATAGTCTCTAGTGGCGCTTCCGATAATGCGTTATTGGGCTATTTCGAAGTTGTTTGCTTTTGCACGGAACGGTTCTAAGTCATATAATATTTTATCGTTTTTAAAAACACTTCGCTAGGATTTTTTGCAGTAATCAATTTAATACTTGTATTATTAAATTGATTTGTATTTATCCTTGTCATATTTGTTTTGTCTCGCGCTTATTAACTTCTATTATTTTACGGAATTTAATCTTCTTTCTTCAACTTACAATAAAACACAATAACTAATAACACAGCCCATACCTATTTATCTAACCGTACATCCCTATCAAGAAATGACATAAGCAGTTAAATTCAAATATGAAACTAGATAATGGCCACCCGGCACCAGTTAATAATAGGCAATATGTCATTAGCTTCGGCCCATAAATAATTCCTGGCTCCGTGTAATTTGGCCATGGCGTCCTTGGGCCCAAATGCTCCAAGTGCATCAGTATCAGAGATTTATTGAACATTAACTAGGATTTATTATTTGTTTATTGTTTTCCTACCTCTTCGTGGAATTTAGACGTCTAATAACTATGTTGTCCGTTCATTATATTTAGTGGCTGTTTCTTTAGATATATTTATTGGATTGTATGATATTTTTGTAGTTATTAACGATATGTTTTTTGTTTAATGGCTTTTTATGTCTGAAAGTGTTATCTTCGAAGAAATTTCCTTTTCTTTTCAGTTGACGTTTAACTGATAAGATAAAAACATTCTAAACAAACAAACGGTGATCTACGAGCAACAAGTACCAGCTGATCGATATGTGAGGTGATATGAGAAAAATGTGACCTTGTATACATTTTACGTGCAAATATGTAAACGCTTTTTAATCAATATCCGTATTTACTATTTCTGACAAGCTCATAGTACGTACTACAAGCTTGTTGGGAGTATTGCTCTGTAGTACAGATAGTACAAAGTAGTACAAGGATAAATACAAAAATTAATAACTTTTGTAACAGGCTTAGAGATGTTGAAATTGCGTTCGTAATAGTTTCCGTCGATAGAGCGATTAATATAGCGAGAGTTAGACCGGTTACCGGTTACATAGTAATCGAAGGACAAACCGACAGACACCCGATTTATTACTATAGATTGATTGTGCAGATTAATTACATATGCTGAGACTCCGTCGCAGCGCTGATAGACGCACGATGGCTTCGTATCTTAGTCTTCAGAAGTTGCAATGATATGATCGGCTTCAGATAGAGCCCTTGGTGCCCTTCTGTAGCCAACCCCATGGTTACAGATGTCCATGGTTGGCAGTTTTCACTTACTAAGTGGACTGCAAAAATTGTTTGCTGCTTGAATCTTTATAGAAAATGTAGTATTGGACAACAGAAGGGACACTTCGTACAATATAATTCTACTCCATACAATAAGTTCTCTGTTATTTCACATTTTGATAAGTAATACCATTCTTCACAAATCAAAACGGAAGGACTAACGTGTTAAAACAATAAACCTTATTTTACGTTCGCATCCCGTACGAAATGCCTACACGCAGTGTCGGTTCTGCCTCCTTCATTCTATGCGCATTGTACCATCATCTGCTAGCATTCCGTACCCTGCCCCCTAATTCATACTCTAACTGCACGTAACACGATCCATTATCAATTGACAGATTTCATCAATAATTGAAACACGATACAGCGAGCTCGCGTATTGAAATTTAAACCGTGAATTGTTGTTACATAACACAAATCGGCTCGCACTACGCGGCTACGCTAAGTTCTGAAGCGAATGTATTAATGATTTCTAATTAACGCTCCCCGGATACTTTACAGCGTGGTGTCAGAGTCTTTTTTCACGCGATAGACTCAGGGTGGATATGATGTAATGCTTTCAAAAGAACTCAGTCACGCCACTACATATTATATAGACTTTCATGTCGCGAAAAGGTCAGATATCAACGCAAATCGCTCGTTTAATATCAGTTTTATCGAAGTGCGTTAAGGCGTTGATTCGTTTGCGTCGATTCAGCGGTTGTTATACGCACGGGTGACATAAAAGTCAACAACTGATATTATTTATATCTTCTAGATGGTACTAGGCGTTTAGGGTCATTTACTTTTGGTCGGTTTGAGCGGTGTCTCGCGGAATGGCATCCTGCCCCGCGCTGACTCACTCCCGAGTATAGACGCGGGCGCATCTGTAAATCTGCGCTAATATGACTGAAATGTGATGTCTGTCCGTTTTTATTATCGTCCTGAATCACGTGGGACACTTTACGACGGTTGAAATAGTGCTTTATGCGAAAACATGACTACCTTGTTGCATTCTTGAATTTGACTGACGTGTTTTGAGCGCAGGTTTAGTTGTGTTTTCACGATAAACATTGTCAAACTTATTTTGACGTTTAGCGTAGATAACGTTGATAGCGCAGTGATAGAACTAAACGAGAGCCTCTCGTGACTTGTGATTTGTCAAGACATTTTTCTTAATAATCGAAGTCCGTTTTTTCCGTTTGCAATCAAAATGCAGGTGCATGCGGGCGATTGTTTAGAAATTTCTCGCGCATGCGCCGTTAAAAACTTCTGGGAACGGGCCGGCGCTCGTAAAACGTTATTGTGGCCGAGTTATTTGTATTCGGATATTGTCGAAGCATGTTGAAAAATTCACACTTCACACGTCCGCCGCCGCCGGCGCCGAATCGCAAATGATTGTTGATTGTTGCGCGACGCGCGTTCGGAATTCAAAAACGATAATGGCGCCCGAAAATCAGTGCCGGCGATAGCGCGTGCGCACTTCCTCCGTATGAAAATACGACCTCGGTCGGTCTGTTTGTTCATTTCAGTGTTCTATGATACGTTTTCATTGGTTATTCACCGTGTGCGTTATTTAATGTTTAAGAATGCGTTATCGTACGTTTGTTTAGGTAGAGTTCGGCGTTTTACGTCAATTATAATTCGTATTACTACTACAACTTTTACATATTTCACTATTTTTTCCCTTATGTCATCGTAACTGTTAAAGTTGAAATTGTCTAGTAAATAACTGTTCAAGAATTGTGAAATAAAAATCTGCTTTTTGCCTGGTTTTTTCACTCGATCGTATTCTGATGACAGAAATCTAATATTAGAAAAAAATACTATGTAAAATACCTACCGAATTTGCTTTCAAATCCAAGTCAAATCAAAATTTACGCGAGCATCGTCGCAGGCCCACCGAGTAGCGTTGTTAACAGGGTCCTGTATCGAAATTACATTATTTTGGCATACGAACGGAATACGGCATTGTTTTTACGTTTGGCGCCTCGTGGGGCCACACATGCTTGGATTATAAACTGCGGTAACTAGGACACGCGACAATCTGTGGTGGGTGGTGGCAACGGTAGCTCTCATTTTAGCTATAAGACCACAACGCTGGTACTCTTATCACTGTAAACATAGGTCCAAGACAGCTTATCTACGGCGAGGTGGGATCCTAGACGCGTAGATGTTAGTTACTTATGGCCACAATTGGTTTTCCCTTCTGGGCACTGGCTTATCCCCACCGGAGGTGAAGAATATTCAAGTACTCCACTAAACTGATCTAATACAAAGACAGTGGAGGAAGATTGGAGAAAGTGATCACTCCATCTTTAGAGGTTTAACAACGGTACAAGATTTAACCACGACTAACGCTTTGCATAGCCAACTGAATAAGGTCTGATGACTTCAAAAGCGTAGGTACCTAGGTATTTTCAAAAATAAAGGTACCTAGGTATATGAAACTTACAAAGAGAAGCCGCTCATGCATCATCCGACTAGAGTTTCTTAACTTTATATTCCTCCGATTAGTTATTACACCTTCCTTAAACCTCAAGTTTATTATACTAAAAGTTCTAAAATTATAAGTAGGTAAACCACATAACTGGCGACACAGACGGCGGTAACCATATAATTTGAATGGGGCTATAATTTGCCGAAAACCACATCGAAATTTGAATAACCAGAAATGACAGTACACATGAAATTTCCACGTCGGTTATGAGGTCAAAATATAGGGTGGGGTACCTGATTGGGTTTTGATCGGCCATAATTGACCCTCGGATTACCTGTTTGTTTTTGCGTTCGTTTGTCTGACGGGTAACGCAGTTAGTTATTTGGGATTGAAAAACTTGTTTGGTTATTTAAGGTTCTCAAAGTAGCCTGTTGTGGGTTTTTATTGCCTCTCAAGTAGTTTATTGTCGTTGATGTTCTTTATAACTTTTACTTTGTTGTTTGATTAAGAGCAAACATAAAGTTTTAGTTATTTGTACTTATTGCATTTTTTTTTGTTGTTACCTAATCATGGATTCGGCGTGTAGTTGTTAAAAATGGAATATCTATACAAATAAATAAAATTGGAGTGATCGTTTGAGATTTCAAATTAACATTTTATCCTCATTGCATATGAAAGTATACACAAAACCAATGTATATGTACCTAACGAAGATTCAATTTTTTTTCTGTCTGTTTGGCTGGGATAATCTTCTTAACGGCTGGACCGATTTCGACGGGACTTTCACTGGAAGATAGCTTAAGGTCTTAAGGCGTAACATAGGCTACTTTAATTTTGGAAAAAAGCAGAAGCGCGCACACCACGCGCAAGTGGCCACCGTCGCCGGAGAGCGAGGTTTTACCTATGTTTACATATGTATTCCTTTTTACCTTTTCAACGCGAAACCGCGGGAATCATCTAGTTATAAGTAAATAAATCCGCATTTTCACTTTTGACGATTTTTTAAAAATTTGCCTGACTGGATTGTTTTAGTTATTTGCTCGTTATAATTTACCTTTTTTTGCTAATTGTAATTATTTTCTTATGTTGTTACAGAAACCCCTCCACCCCCTTACAGTCGGATCGCAATGGACGACGTGAAACCTAAAGGTCAGTACTTTTTTTATTCCTTCCCAATTCCAGGTATTTATTTCAATCATAAGCTGTTCCGTTGATTTATCTATTTTTTGGTATCCTATGATTTATTTACTTTTACTTCAAAATAGGTATTAATTGATATGAATTTAGGTATCAATTAAAAAAAAAAACAAAAATTATAGGTACAATATTCTTTTGTTATATAAAACAACATCCTTCGTAAGGCACACAATTTGAAAAGTCCTCAGTAGAAGTCGAAATATGAATATTGCGTGTGGATTTCGCGAAGTTATTCACCTTTCACCTTCAACCTGACGAAAGTAAATACCTTCTCAAAGTTATTGGCGCCTGGTAACCAAGTTGCTTAGTTCGTATAAACATAGTGCAAGTGGCAGAAATTCAAGCAAAACTTCTGAATATTCTAAACATAAAACTTAAAAGAATTACCTACTAAGTGTGGTGGATTTACAGCGATTACTCCTATTTAATTTCATTTATCGTAGGTATGAGTCTATTGAGTTCTGGCTTGACAAATACAACTTAATTATTTAATAATTTAATACAGTTTAATTATTTAATAATATCTTAAAAGTATGTAGGTATACTACATTTAATACTACAGAAACGTGAAGACTCTTAAAATCTTGATTGATATATGTAATTTCCCTTTCAAAAAGAATTCCAGTCGTTCCTCTGTTTAACAAGACGGAAAACGCAGTTCTCAGTAGTTTAAGATCGCATCATTTCTGCGTAAGGATAATTATTTCATTACGTTTGTCAACTGTAATAAGATAAACTAATATAATTCATGCTCATATACACTTTACTTTAGATTTACGTTTGTAACTTGTATTTACTAAGTATTAGGCTACTCTATACCTATATCTGTGGTATTTAGGCATACCAGTTAGGTATGCCTAATGCGTATCATCTATCTACGTTAGATTTTCACACACCTTAGATTCTCACACGTTTTCTCAATAAGCTAAGTTTCGTAAACTGCTTTTAATTAAAAAATGCTCTGTTTCTACAAAAGGCAATTACGGACAAACATTTTTAGAAGAAAAACTACAACAAACAAATGCAACCTACTTGCAATTGCATTAAAATTTTGACTACCACACTACAATGAAACTCTTTAGCCTTGTTTTAAAATCCAATAATTACATTTAGTTCTCATTAACAACTATTGTCATAAACTGTTCAAACTGAACAGGAACCTATAGGTTATAGCTACTTATAAAATTACATTTTTTGCATTTAATCATACAAATTGTTTCAAAAACAAAAACTTCTCTCCGACCATAATACAAAGTAGTAAAGTTATAATTGAAAAGCACTACAGAGCGTAGTTGTCGGTCGTCGGGGTCGGCGTCGGGCCTACAAGGCGGGTCTGTGTCGGTCCTGTTAGATCGTAGATCGTCGAAAAGAGCGCATCGAGGAATCCGACCGGCCCGGCGCCGTCGCTTCCAGGAAATTAGGGATGCCTAGTGAAGGGATCTGTCGATGATCATGTGGTTTAAGTTAAATCTGCGGAGAAAATTATATCGACTTTTTTAAGAAGTCAATTTTTTTACATTCATTTGATAATCACTGATATTAATGTTAGTTTAGTTATCTAGTTTTAGTGTACACTAGTTGATCCCCGTAGTTCACCCGCTTTAATGAAGTAAAAGCCGTCCAAAGAAGTCCAGTCGTCTAGGAGATTACCAAAGAGACAGACAAACAGACAAAAATAAAATGTTATAAGTATCGTGTATACTTTCATGTGCATTGAGTAAAAAGCTATTTTGAAATCATAAACAGACACTTCAATTTTATTTATTTGTATAGATTTGCAGAAGATTATTTCTATAGATTTCTATAGATTCTATATTATTTGTATAGATTTGAAGATGGGTGCAGTGCTGTGGACAACAGCACTTTATTTCATTTAAATATTGAGGGTAGGTGCAAATATTTTATGACGAATGAAATAATTCCCTGTCAACGTAAAACTAACGTAGAACTCAATCAGAGTTTAAATTTATAGAATAGTTTTTATAGTGTCTACCAAAAACCATTTTATATTATGTAGACAAGTTACTATTTACATACGAAATATTCACTATTTTGAATTTAATGTGACATGAGATTATTCGTTCTGGCAAGTCTACCAGCGGTGCACGACGTGATATTTTAGTCATACAGGAGTTCCCTGATATTTAAGCGTACAATTAAGCATTCCTGTCTGTCTGTCTGTTTGTAAAACACCATCGAGGCATACAATAATGCGTAATCACAATTTGTAAACATTTATGCGTCTTCCTTCTCCAAATGTTTAACTTATGTTTCCTAGAACTTCTCTTCAGCCCATTAGCTTCCCACCAGGGTTGTGTCCAAATTACGGGATATTAAGAGGACCTACATTTAACATTATTTTAGTAAATTACAGTAAACAAATGTAATATGTACCTACCCGTGGCGTGTTTTACGTTTTTTTAGATAAAAGTGATGAAGTTTACAAATTATAACTTTTCTCGATAATAATTTTCAGCCAGAGAACCACGTTTTAAAACGGTGAACAATCTAGTAATTAGATAATGTCTTTTACTCTGAACCTGAATTATTATTAGGTACATTTTTACAGTAAAGGAAAATAACGTTAGCTAGTACCTACATATCTTCACGCTTGGAGGAGTTCTCTGCCATACAATACCACTGTGGAACTATATGACAATAATTTTAACTGATTCTGAGAAAGGGCGAGATACAACCATTAGTATAATAATGACTGTATCGTAACAAATTGATACGGAATGCAAATATATCACCCAGTTCATTAACGTTAGTAACACGTTTGATTGCGATTGGATTTATTTTATATTTTACATTGCATTTTTGCCTTCGATTCCTTATTCGGCCATCGTTAATATTACGCAGTGCGAATGAGTACCAACGCAATCGTACGCGCATCCTTGCGTTCGATAAATATGCAAGAAATGTCGACACGGTACCACTATGGTACGTTTGTCACTTGTTTTACTACTAGGTACAATATTAACATCGTACTGACATTAATTTATCTCCTCAATCTTAAGTTTATGTTTATTCATACATATAATCATAATAATCACTGTTAATTACGTCCGCTACATGCAATTACGATATGTTGTGCAACTAATAAAACTAAACAAAGTCTAAGATACTAAATCACAGCGTACTTTTATAAATACGGTACAACGTACAAATTGTATTACAGTTTAAAGACAAGTATAAGCCGATGTTAATCTATCACATAAAATTCCTAAACGAATTCCGATACGAGCCAGTTGATCGATAGTCGACTCTTGCGCAGCCCTACTGGTCCCTGCATTCCACGACGCCATCTTTGAACTACATTATTAATGCTTACGGCACGCCATACACTGGCTTTTTTCTCTTCCTTCCCCGCTGCGGGATGTATTTGTTTTTAATAAACCTCCTGGCAGTATTCCGATCCCTTTCATCATTACAATGAAGCGATTAAACATTGAGAGCACGTGCTTTTTTTGAAAGGTGCTAAAACATCCAAGCTTCTAAGCCGTGGAGATATTTTAATTCCTCTTTAAGCTCTTAATATTATTACGCTGTTTACCGTTCCGTTTTATAGCTAATGGTATCATCCATAGTTATTAGCATCTATTTAGTTCTTTCCGGCAACCCATTATCACTTTCCGATATATTTTTGTTATGTTCTTCTATTAGCTAATCTATCTTTTATTAATATGAAAGCGATTGTAGGATTAATCGTTGTGTTAAATATGGTAATTGAGCAAAATTGTATCATGTTTAAATCTTAGATTTAAAGTATTGGGTGTTAGTTTACGGAAATTCGTGCTATAAAGTTGGGAAAAAAACGAATTCACAATGATCCGCTACCAATGTATGTTTCAAATCAAAAAATATAAATAGTTCATAGTAAATTATTGCGAAGGTTTTATCCTGTTTAATTCTTGAAAAATATCTAGCCAATTCGTAGTACCTAATACTAATACATTTACGCGCTCAAGGCCGTTGATTAGGCTTCACTTTTACAAGCAGTTTTGAAATTATCTACAAAATTCAAGCATTCAAACCATGTTTGCAATATTATGTTCATCTCATACGTCACAGGAAATACCGTAAGTAACAATCAATGTTTCGCGGGGGTGCAAAACTTGTTTTATTACCCGGGAATCCCTCCCAGCGTTCATCATAGGATTTTCCAGGACTCCAGACGAGTTCCACCCCATTTTTCAACACCTGTCTGCGGTTCCGCCCCTTACTAATCAAGCCCCTGTTTATTCATTAAATAAACTTTTGGCGATTTATACGGTAAGTCCTAATTCAATGACTGACTCATCTTTTTGTTAGCCAAAATCACTAACGAGTTTAAAATGTATTGTGATATTGTCCATTAATTTAAGAATCACACGATTAATATTTTAAAGTTCATGATAAAGGTATCAAACAAATTTCAAGTCTCCACTATTTTGTTTTAAAAACTCGTAACCTCTAACTTATCGGCAACATAAAACAATTGGTTTTATACCGTTGAAAATCCAAAATGGCTTAGTTTTAGCAGATTTATTGATCCGCTGATATCTTAATATAATTCCGAGTGGTACCGCGCACCGGGTCCATCGGTTTACTGAATGGCCACAATTTGGTCCCTTCCTTTTTTCTGATACGGTTGACATTGACATTCCGATTGCGTCCATTACGGTCTTTCTCACGTGCTTCCCTGAATCCATTCATTCCATTTACACCGACTGGAAGTCGCTTAACTAACAAAGGCGGGGTCGTTAACAGAATTTGGACCTTAAAGTGTTCTCGTTTGGGAGCGATTCGGTGGATTCTCGGGTTTTAAGTGATACGGTCCCGTCTCGCGGGTATCGGCTGAGTGTCGCGATAACGACGGTATCCATTAACGTTATCGTCACGTTATCGTGGCGCCGGCGCCGCTCGCCTGACACAAATATAACTGGTCAGTGTTTGTCTTTGTCCGCTCTTGTTAGGTGGGTGTTCACTACCCTTTTATGAACTCGAATGCACTATTGTCGAGTGCTCTCCACTTTAAAATTACTGTTAAACGCTCGTACTGCACTCATTTATCGTTTCATCTAGCCGCTACGTTTTCGTCTTCGTCATCCAATTCTTTATCAACCGTTGTAGGTGTTATGACATTGTTAACAAAACAAGTAATTAGCGACTGTTTAATAACGGTTTTTGCGTTACGTTAATTTATAATTTAAACAGTTGTCTCGGCTGAGACTAGTTTACTTTAAGTGTCGCGATAAAGTCAGTCCGTCTATTCTTCGTTTTACTTTAAGTACTCCGTTTGAATGCGATAGGGACCTGATGTCAGAGCTTTTGGAAATTGTTTCAATCTAGTTTTATCAGTGGAGGATGTGTTTAAGTGCTTTCCGACTTGTAATAAGTGGCGACACTCAAAACGACGTGGCATGTTTATTATGGAGGTGTGTTCTCGATTTGATACGTCATCGACTGATTTATGGTAGTTTATGTACGGAGACGATTTTATTGTTACTCCATTTATCTGGGCGACTTAGATGACTAATGTTTGTTGTTTTGGTGTTAAGTATATTATTATCGAAGGTGTTTTGAATCTATTTTTCCATTTGGACTTGGCCTTATATTAGGCCCGGTTTTGATCGTTCCAAGAATTAATGTTTTATTTTGGGTGATGTTATCCTTATTTAAGTTCAGTCTAGATTTCATTACGTTGTTTTGTTTGCTTGCCACAAACATCTGAAATCGTATGACGTGCTCGTTTGTAAACATTGCCGATGAATAAAATGCAGTTACAGTGTTGAATTGTCGCTCGGGCGTGTTTACATCATCAGAAAACTTTTACTTTGTATCTTTTTGATGTTAGTTATAAATCATATATTTTGTATGATACGTATGTATTTCATTAAGGTTTTTTATGTCTTTCATAATTTCAAACTAAAGTCAATGTATAATTTTTTAACCTTTTATTTGTTATTCCAGTTTTTTTTTGTCATCGATTGTTTCTATATGTCTTTATATCTAAACTATAATCTCTATAGTTTCTAACTACATGGACTACCGTAGGTTATAAGAGTTCTCGGTGTCATTGAGCTTTCAACTATTCGGTTGCGCGTGTGAACGTGCCGACTATCTCGCATTCTTCACTATCTGTTCCTGCTTCCAGAAACCTCGCTGTGGTCATATCTGGTTCTGTGCACACAGTTCCCACAGCACAGTTGGATTGTTTACATTGACCTACACAGGTTCTATGTTATAAGGATGTTATGATCATCATTGGCTGTGATTAACGACTTCATCTTTTATAAAGTCAAAAATAGTCATAGTCAATTGGCCATGTTTTAGTCTGGAATCTTTTTCTTACTAGATTGTATTGGAAAACAAAATAACAATTGTTAAGTGTTTTTTAAATGCTTTATATACCCACTTCGGATTTTTTTATATCTTTGATTTGATTATTTCGAAAATAGCATAGTTACAAGTAAATTTTTAGAACATGATTAAGATAATAATTATAAATTTAACTTCATGAAGATTCACATAATCAAAAGCTTACTGTTACTAAACTAAAAAAAAACGAAACTTCTACGATAAATTCAGAAAAGATAAAGATAGGTAAGGAGTATGATCGTTTTATCCATATTTATGGAAACTCCAGTCCACTGTTTTTAGTAACAAACTGAGAATATAATAACATTGTTTGAAAACACGTATTTTATGTAAACCCTCTTACACGTGGAGTGGTAGCAATAACAATCATTAATACTAGGTCTTTTAATATCAACTGGAAATACTAGTTATATTACAAAATATAAATTACTGGTTGCTAGAAACTTGTTCCTAAATGAAAATTTTATTTATAATTTTAAATAATTTCCAAGTATATTTTTATTGGTATTTTCTCGATGAAAAGTTTAGACTCCTATATTTCGTAATTTACAAGATATTAAATAATAGGAGTAAAATTGTAAAATTTACATGAATGCCCTTTTGGTTTATAAAATGCTAGCTTTTGCCCGCGACTTCGCACGCCTTAAATTACATATAAACGTTCTCTTAAATCACTCTATCTATTAAAGAAAACCGCATCAAAATCCGTTGCGTAGTTTTAAAGATCTAAGCATACATAGGGACAGACAGCGGAAAGTGACTTTGTTATGTAGTGATGATATAAATTTGAGTAGGCACCACCGCCATACTTATTTCTGCTAAGGTCGGCCACAGATGCGTTGCTACTCCTGAGGACTAAGTTGGAACGGCTCGGATAAGTATGTCGGTGTGGCCCTTCAGACTAGAACACTGTAGCGCTACACTGGTGTTATAAGGCAGAAATTGGTATGGCGGAAGTACCGCCGGAGTCAAACCACAAAGGGCTCCACCACCTTTAATACATGAACTACATACTCGTTTTCTACATCTATGTAAAAAGATAGACCACACATTTGCAACAATCAAAAAAGAAACACCATTTACAACAGCTTAGATGACATCACAGTCTCCATTGAAATGTCGTAAAAATCTTGTTATTATCGTTTCTCCTTTAGTATTTTTATTTCCGCTAATAATATTAGGTATTTAGCGAATTCTGGCGCCGTCTTAGATCAACAGGGTCAAATAGATAAAACGATGTCCATATAATAACGTTTTAATAAAACATCTCATTTTGTACCGGTCTACATGCGTCAATGCTTTTAAATACAGTATACTAGGTCGTGTCCGTTACTTTGCTCATATTTATGGACATTTAAATAATACGTCACAAAAAAAATAGTATTTATAGTGATATTTTAAGTAAAGACATAAGAATGTAATTTTATGATATAATTAAATTGTTCATTATTAATAAAACCAGCGCCATCTAGTTTAAATATTACAAAAACATCCGAAGGTGAATACCTTGTATTGGTTAGTGTAAAATGAATTTATTTAAAGTATAAACAAATATAAGCATTCCAAAATTCTGCTTCCCTATACGAGTAAAAATGAAAAACTAGTAAAGCAGAAGTCCACTACTGTTGCCATTGAATTCTAGGCCATTTCTGTGACTAGCACATCAGTAGATTATAGACACAAACGCTGAGAAAAACATATGTTTCCGCATTTTAGTTTTAATTCAATTAACCAATTTTACATATTATATTGCTTTATTATATCCAACCGATTTTAGATCTACGTATTTCTGAACGTAGAAATACCAAGTTTTATTATATGTATAAAATAAGATATACATACTATATATATAGATATATAAATGGACGCTGTAACAACCTTGATATGATCTCTAATATGCTAATAAGGGCCTGATATACGCATAATACTCAATGGCAAGTACAGACACACCTACTGTGAATATTTATATATTCGTAAGTATATTATAAATTTTGCGTGGTATAAATTCCTTTGTAGATTCAACAGGTTTTTGATTAGACATTTGAGTAGAAGGTTTACGTCTAGGTAAGGTTTACGCCTTCGATGAATTGGCCTAAAGGGAGAAGTACGGATCCGAAGCGTTCCAATTTAGTCCTCAGGGGTAATAACGCATTTGTGGTTGACCTCAGATAGGATTCAGGATCAGAGGCGTACATGGGTGTTCACTTACCATCAGGTGGACTTCATGCTCGTTTGCTACTTCTATGACATAAAATTGTCTTATACACCATATTTGTCTATTAAACTAAAGATTGGAATTTATGTATCTGTAATTAAAATCTCTTCTGTTAATTATATCCATTAAAATATCAGCTAGGTTCAGAATGTCTCGTATAATTGACATCAGTCCATTTCCGGGTACAAAATCCCATGTTTAATTGACGCCAGGCCTTTGCTTACGTCATAATTTAGTAGGCAACGTCTGTGATTAGGACTATGCTGTTTAGAAAAAGCTGGTTAGACAATGGTCACTTAACAGCAGGTGACCTGCAAGCTATTTTTTATGGCATTATGGTACACGCGAAAGAGAATAGTGTTCAGGTTAGGTCAGTCTAATTTTATAAATATGCGAAAAAAAGATTCTCTCTAAAGAAACGTAGAATTTTATAAGCTCATGGAAAAAGTAAATGGTATTTATTTTTATAAAAAGTACATTAGTAAAAAAACATCTAAGAAACTATAGTAGGGAATGTATTTAGCTTTCTGTAGTATTTAATAGGTAAATCTTGCATTACTATAGAAAAATCTTTATTCATTACACGTAATATGCTTTGCAACCCAACTTCCAACCCAACCGAACCCCACCAAAAGGTGCTGCCATCAAATGAATCAAGAATGCAGTTGTCAGAGTAAAATCAGTTATTATTAGTCAAGATATCGCTACCTAACAATATGGGGTATCAGCTTACACTAAAACATGAAGAGCTGGTGTTTTTCTACGTAACCCGATCAGGTGGGACGGCTCCAAACAAGTTTCAACTGAGTCATGCCTTCTGAAATTACAATCAATTCAAGCATACTAATATTGTAATGTAATGTGTAATGTTAATGTGGATTCGATTTTCAAAACTTTTTGATTATTTTGACTTTTTTTGCAATAAAATGAAAGAGGCATGAAGTTTGTAGGACAAAATTTTTGTTATGTAGGTGATCATATCTGTCATTAAAATCGAAGTCGGGAATGAAGTTTCATCTGAAGTTGGCAACAATGCGTTGTTACCCGTAAAGTTTTTGGATGTTGGACCCTTGTGTGAGGTTTTCTTCCTAATCACACCTTTCAAACCAGAAGAAAGCAGCGCTTAACACTCCTATTAGGTTAGGTACACAAGGAACATTGTTAGTGCCTCCAGAGTCAAATCACGAAGGGTTCTTGTTTACATCGCACTAAACAGTATTCAAAGAAAGCTCAAGAATTCCAAGTTCCCTTGTTATTTAGCGTGTTTCAAACAGTTTTAATATTAATTAGCCCATTCAAACGATTTACAGCATTCCCGCTAGTTTGTTGCACCATGAGAATTCATTTAATAACTGTTCTTGTGGAATTTGTCAATACTGTGTTTGTTGATGAGTTAAAATAGATTTTCTAAAGTGTAATTTGAGTTTAATACTAATGTAATGTTTATTCCTTTAAAACCCTTACCCTAAGTATAAAGAATTAGACACGATATAAAATACTGCTTCGACTATCTGTTGAACATCACTAAGAATATTTTCTTGTTTAATTATCTTCAAAACGATTTGCGTAGTCTGGTTTTAGTTTTTAAACTTATTGTTTTAATGTTTAAGAATAGTCCCAATAAGAACCTACCAGAAGGCATTATTTTAAAATCATAGATGATATTAAATCTTATAGATGTATTATAGATAGGCTTCTCCATAAACTACGGTCCCACGAGAGGCGATTGCTCGCTTCGCAGGTGTCCAGGCGTGATGTCATTACTTGACGGACTAGTCTGCTCTTGGTTATCACTCGGATATTGGACCCATTTTGGGGCCCCCCGTCATATTATATGAGCATCAAATTAAAGTTTTAACTTTAAATCGGATGATTCGATATACGCCCTAAGATAATTGCGATGTTTCAAATGTATGTCTTATAATATGTAGGTAGGTCTAGAAATAATACCCACGTGAGGAATATCTTGGTAACAAAATTATTAACTTAACATAGCAAGAAAATTATTGGTATATTACTTGAAAAAATATAATGAAATATATTTTAAAGATATAAAACTGTACTTTATATTGATACCTATTATGTAGTAGACATAGGATGATCAATAAGTATTTGATCATGTTTGAACTCCAGATATTTGTGTTCATATCTCAGTTATTTCTTCTTCTTTTTCTTAGTATATTAGATTTCTATATTACTTAAAAGTTTTCTTCTTTCCAGAACACGGCGAAAGCACAGAAGATGCGAGGAGGACGGATCATGAGCGGCTTGGTACGGGATCTCTCGCCACTGATGGCGAAGGTGAGTTAGACCTACTTAACCATAACCTATCCTAACCCAAACCTATTTACGTGATTGTCAGCAATAATTGAGCAAGGGACGGGGGGCAGTTGATACATGGAGAATTGGTTTTTGCATTTCTATACCCCGATTTGACAACACTAAACGGCAGAATTTTGAATCTTCGAGTTTGATTTTCGAAATACCTCATTATAAAAAATATGTGTTTGGATTATTGAGGGGTTTCCTCCGAAACCTCAATTGGTTTCTTACCGCCAGTATTTTACCAACCAATTTTCATACTCCATAGTCTTTATAAAGTAAAAAAAATCGAGCAACTAGTGTCGTTTTCAGCGGAACGAAGACAGGTCTCCAGCGCTCAATTAGCCACAATTACCCAGGCATTCGGTCGACGAACCCTCGCTCAAGGCTTCTATGTCTCGTGATAGTAGCTTAAGTACCTTACGTTATGTTGGCATATTATCGTTTTGGGGGTTTACTACTTTTGAAAATTTTCAAAGTATAGTTAAAATATTTGATTTGAAAAAAAAAAATGATTGATTTATTTTGTCTGATTTCAGACGATTTTTTTTTCGGTTTTTCAGTTTTTTTATTAAGTACCTACCTACTCTATTTTTTGCTTCATAACAGCAGTATAGTGCTGCAGTTCTCATTTAAGAGTGTAGGGAACGCACATCCTCAATAATGAGGCGTCTGAACCTCATGTCAATTTTTCAGGTAGTCTTATTTTATTTAGAGTTGATTTCAAATTGATACTTTAATTAGCCTAAGTTATTCTTCACTGCCATCGACTTCCCTACCATCCGTTACAAATACCGACCTCAAAACTGCTATCAAAAGCGATGACACAAACCACCAGGTCGGTGGTGGTGACTGACTGCCACGTGGCTGGCGGCGCTGTAACCTTGGTTATCGATCGGCCACCCGCCCGCCCGGCGCCAGCGAGCCATTAGCGAACCATTTTTCATGGGATTTGTGAGACACCTGATGGTATTATGGGACTACTTAAGACAGCTATCTGTGACAATTAATAAAATTACCTACTTTGTTCGTCACCAAAACTTAACAAATTCTGTCCGGAGAGCTAGGTTGTTCTGAACCCAAAAATATGATTTATTTCTAGATTTTCTAGGCTTGCGTTTCGGTGGCAGGTCGTTGATACAGGCGACCATTTTATTCCTAGGGAATAGCAACTTGTCCCTGATGTTCTGTATGGAATTGGTTACAGGTGATCTTAGGCAGCAGGGCAATTTACCATCAGATGAACTTTTGTGTAAAAAATATGCATAATCTGCATAATCGGAAGATATCATGACAAAAAATTATCAGTTGAAGACAATTTCAACAACTGCATTTATTTCCGAAGATGTACTTACTATAAAGTTTTTAACAGGGGAGAGGTTAACAGTTTCTATAAGATAGGTATATTTGGAAAAATAAATCGAAACATCAACAAATGCGCTTTCTGGAAGGGCTGTTGTCATTTCTATCTAAAAAGTACTTATGTGATCGTGATTTACTAGGATAGGTTATAAATTTCCCGCTTGTTAGAATAATATCTTGAATTTTTGATGCCGTGAGGCAAGCGAATTACGTGCATTGCATGCTTGTTATTCATCGGGACTCCCTCCCATATGCTCTATTTTCCAATTAATGTGTTTGCAGAAGCCTCAAACGTATGATTCACGTTTCAGCTTTAAACGGAAAATTACTATTTTGATCTCAATGACTTTTAGTCTGATTACATCGTGTCCTGATTTTGACTGTTAATTTGTTTGTACATATTTGTCAAATAGGAGTAAATGTACCCAAATTATTGCACGTTAACAACATACATATAAGTAAACATTGAAATCATTTAATCATGACTGCATATTTTGCAGATAACCGTCATGTCAAAATGCCTTATGAAATTAATTCTTAGTAATATAGTTAAATAATTGTAGATTGTAATGAGTTAAAGTGTATTTTAGAACATGAATACTTGTACTTTTTATTAATAAAAAAATAATAGTTTTGAATTTGAAGAATACTTTTTAGACTCATTCAGATCTATAAAATTCCTTTCTTCATCGTTTTCTAAAGCTTTTAACTGGGGGCTAAAACCACAAGATCTAAATTCGGAAGTGACCTGTGCCATCACAACAATTTCGTCAGGCAGTTAATCTGTTGGCATGTGCTTGCTGTTCTTTGACAGTTCATCAGTAACGTGACAGTTGCAGCCAAGTTTCCACAACAATACGCTGATGTCACACGCTGAAATATCAGTTAATTAACGACTTTTTAGTTTTCTGGCAAATTATTTCGGGGTTTGAACGAATCTGATGTAAACTTTCCACTGTAAATATTTAGGGAAAGACTGATTTTGTCATGTCTTTATTTTGCTACATCAAACGGCACTTACCTTAATGTTATAACCAAATGAATACCTAAGTGTTATAACTAAAATTGAGTCTCATACATATGAAAATGTATTTTTTGAAATCTTTAAATATCTTCATATTTGACGATTAAACGAACTTTTATTTACTATTCTAATGTTCTATTATGAATTGTGGCACATTTCGATATGTGCCGTAAACTCATTTAGAACTATCAAACATGGGCAGTACTATACCCTGCATTGAGTTGAATATTTACACTTTGAGTCTTCCATTTAGGACTAATCAATAGTACCATAAGCTGATGCTTGCCAATGTATACTTACTGACGAGTTATTTGTTGTTGAGTGGAGTTATAAGAGTTATTTCCATCTATTCCAGAGCGTCAGACCTGGGAGACAGAGTGGTGTCGGCTGGCGTACTGGGAGCTGACGCAGCGAGTGGGGAGGCAGTTCGGAGTCAGGGTGCGGGCGGTGGACGTGTTCGGGGGGGACGGGGGCGCGTGCGGCTCGGGAAGGCACGGGCTGTGTCTGGACGCGCTGGACAGCAAGGAACCGCAAGTTGAACAGGTGAGACTTGAGGTTTTGAGAAGCTTTAATTAAGGGTTGTTTGATGAAAATGGGCGAACTCGGTCGACGTCAGAGGCACTACTGTCACACCTATTTTCTTATAACAGCAGTGTTAAGTGCGTCTTTCAGAAGCGTGTGCTAAGACTCGAGGGATAAGAAGCATTTCGTAGTAGTCAGGGGAAAGAACGCATGGCCAATCTTAGGTAGAATTCCTCTTTTATCTGGGATTCATTACCGATGTCCTTGGGCGGCAAGGACTTTTATAATTAGGTTGACTGCATTATCGTTTGTTATATCGTTATGTAGTTTAGAATATTACGTATATTAGAATATTACGTATATAAAAACATATATTGTTTTATTATAACATTAAGCGATACTGTCTGTCCTTCAAAGGACGTAGTTATCCATACCTAAATAAGGCAATAAATCACCTTGTTCTTAAGACTGGAATGCTTTTATTAAAAAGGAAGAAACGTTATTTTGTAGATAGCGCAGACCTCACTTATCAGAGCACTCTTATCAACAAATTAACCTCGCATAAGTGGCGCACAAATCTCGCCGGGTTTTATAGAAATGAAGGAACGTTATGTATGCAAAAATTTATGCTATTTCTTTTTAAACACATTTACATAACAAAATGTTAATAAGACAGTATATGTTTAATGTAAAAAGCATACATAGCTTCCAGTTTTTAGGTATTTACTAAATAAATGCATATATTTTGGTTTATATTAAGGGAGTTTTAGAAATACGATTATTTGTTAAATTAACAATAACATAAATGGATTTATGACCACACCTGGGACCCAAAAGCTGTCAGAAGGTAAA
The DNA here is from genome assembly GCA_018251915.1 of Urbanus proteus proteus. Taxonomy (NCBI): domain Eukaryota; kingdom Metazoa; phylum Arthropoda; class Insecta; order Lepidoptera; family Hesperiidae; genus Urbanus; species Urbanus proteus. Next base: position 24,275 of record DWPV01000174.1, read on the forward strand.
ACCTTCACTTTCTTCTTAACACATCTATGACCTAGGCAGAAGTTGGGTTCATCTAGGTAGGAAGTAATCAGCACGTACTCTTAACTGATGGGACCTTTACTACTATAGATTTTTTCAAGGACGATTTTTATTTAAACAAAATAAGAAGTAATGTCCGCTGTATTCTTGACCCGCTTTATCTGCATTATCGCAATCAATGCCGGGTGTCAGCACTATGTGGGCAAATTCGCGGTGCCTACGTGCCAGTGGTCAGCTACTGCGATCCAGACTTATAAATAATTTATTGTCTGCTTATTCATGCATGCCTTCATAGGAAGACGTGTTCAGTACTTTGTTGTGGTGAATTTCTTTTGGAATCGGGCGCGGTCAAAATTTGGATGGGTGACCGTTAGTGGTTTTACGACCCACGTGGCGGAACGGTTACCATACGGTTCCAACGCGCAATGGGTCCCGGGTTCGATTCCCGGACAGACAGACATCTGAATGATGAATTTACATTTTTTTCTGGGTCTGGGTGTTTGTGTATGTGTGTGTCCATGGCACCCACGTCACAGGAGAAAATCCTACTGAGGGGCTATGAGTGTAGAAAGCGTTTTAAGTTTTAAGTCGTTCAATACTTGTTGCAATTGCAACTAGTAAATAAAATTTATCACATATCAAGTTGTTGCAACTCAGGGAAACAACAGAAGTAAACTTAGTGCTTAGAACTCATAACTCCCGCCTCGGTAATGCTTCCCTGATCGACTTGTAAAACTGCGATACTATCTAGCGACAATTAATTACAGCCAGTTAATTACCACCAGATGGATTATTCATTTTTTACGTAAAATCTTTAAAAACGGTACACAAATAAACCTACGTTCCTTAGCCAGTAACGTTGCTTGCATCCTTGCATACTTGCGGATCGCACCAACAAATCAATAGCTTAATAGGTCAGCTCCTGATTGAATAGTAAATTGTCCGTTGTCCGTATGTAAATTGATTTAGTGTGCGTAGCGATAACCTCCGCGATAACTCCAGATAGCGCGCCGCGAATAGCGCTGCCGTATACGAAAACGGTTATGCGAAGTGTACTTGTCGGTTCAGCTGTTATGTGATTTAGGTTTGAAGCAGTTGTTTTTAGGTAGTTGTAGTAGTGAGAATGAACAGTTAAGGGAGGTTTTGAGAGTATGATGCAGTAGAACACTGCTTCGATTCCGAAGGATCCTCATGATTCCTCCACATCTTTTTTTATGATCGAGCTGGAACACCTCGAATAAATATGTCTCCCTTACCACACTCTTCAGACGAGAACACAGCAGCTCTGGACACTGCTGTTATGATGCAGAAATAGGTGTGGTGGTGGTGTCGCCGGAGTCCTACCACAAAGGGCTCTTACCACCACCTTCAAATCTGTTTCTGTTTCTGTCTAATAAAGGCAAAAGTTTGGAGGGTGTGGTAAGGAAAAACATACGTATCCCAGGTGTCTGTCCTTTGTGGCCAATTATAAGTAATACGATGTTACCTAAAGTTTGAAAAAAAAGGAAATTTTGATATGACTCCCGAAGATTTAATTATATAAGCTTCATATACCCTATTAAGATGATTTCCTTCCAGCTCGCGTTAAAAGTTAGGTCAATAACACTGATAGGAAACATTTAGTTTCTATGAAAACTTTTTCAAGTGATAGTCAAACACATTTTACTTCCAAACACTTCAATTTTATTCATGTCTAGACACTGCGTCGCTACACTCAAATACTGCACTCGTATATGAGCGAATTTTTACATTTGCCATGTCTGATTACCAGGCGATGTATCTGCTATTCCCGCTATTCCTAAGGGACACCAGCTATTATTTTCCTGAAATAAATACTTTATGTTCAATTTAAAACTTATCTATTACTATTACTATTATTAAATGACTCCTTTGTCGGTGTCTCCAAGAATCCTATTTATGACAGGAACATGCTCCTAATTTTGTTTCAGTCTGATGTCATGCGCTAATGAGTCAGTCGAGCCGCAGTGTATAAGGGTCATTTATATAGAGATGTCGTAACCTTTCCCTTACCTTTAATTATAGTGCTAAAGGTATTAGGTAGTAGCGTTGGTCCAATTTTGAATGAATTTCAAAGTACCATGTAATTCCTCGACGTTATTAAGAAAGTAGTGAATGGCTTGTCAATATGTAATATTTTATAAATTGTCGAAGAGGTCTGCACGCTAATTTTGCAATAAATTTTTGTCCTAACTGATACTTTTGTGATCTTTGTGCAATAAAACAAAAATAAGAAGGCACATATTGTATTTTTTTCTAAATAAGTTTAATATTTTATTCTTATGCGTCAGTATATTAACCAAACCCGTATTGTCTTCCAGGTGCGGAAAACCAGAGCGAAGATCGGTTTGGGCGTGACGCTATCCCTAGAGTCGGACGGGGTGTGGCTGTACAACCGGAGCCAGGAGCCGGTGTTCGTGAGCTCGCCCGCCCTGGACGCGGCGGCGGCGAAGGCCTTGCTCGTGTGGCGAGTGGCTCCCGGGCATTGCCTGTGTATCTTCGACCCCGCGTCTCCCCCGCCTGCGATATCCCTCCCGCACGTAGGGCCGGTGGACCCGAGGTCGGTGAGGATATCGTTCGCGAAGGGCTGGGGACCGAAGTACTCCCGGCGGGACGTCACCGCCTGCCCCTGCTGGCTCGAAGTGCTCCTCGCGCCACCGAGCTGACGCTGTTAAGTGATGGTGTGGTGCTGTTTGGTCGGTCCCTTTGGCTTTTATCTACCAAAATAATTATACTTTTATAAAGTGTTAAGTTTATCTCAAAAATATGAGATAAACATAAAATACTCCAACTTCCAAATGACAAAAGTCATGGAGACACTTAGGTACATTAACATTAAAAAATGAAAATTAATTACTTTGGTGGAGAAACGTCATTGTGCAAAGCCAAACAGCATCGAAATGTGATTAAAACTGGAAAAAGGACCACAGTGAAGTGAATAAACATTTTGATAATAAACAGACTTTAAAAGACTATGCAGCACTTGGTGGCAGACAGGTAGTGGGAGCTCAACTCGTGACAATAATTATATAAATCAAGTTGTCACACAACTATTTTGTTTGTCTTCAATTGTATTACCACAGAGTTATTAAATAGAAGTGGTTGATTTTTTTTTTAATTGGTAGTGTCGATATGAATTAGATTGGTGGAAATAAAAGAATAAAAATATTTGAACTGAAAACGATAAATTAAAATCAATGAAAAGAAAAAAATGAAATCAACATTTATATAGCTTTATGGTAGTTTAAACTCTATTAGTCAATTTGTGCTAATATACAAATTTTTGACACTTACCACGTCTATTTGTCACTTCTATTTGATATTACTCTGTGTTGCCCAGTGTGGGCTTGGTTGTTAAATTTTTACTTTGTAAAACTGGTACTTGTGTCATGAAAGGTTTTGTAAGCTATCGAACTGAACGTAATAGTTAAAAAGATTAAATCGTTCATTGGGATAAAGAATTGTGTCCAATTTGTTAGATTTCTAAAATGTATGTTTAAGAGATTTTTTCGCCAAACTCCTATTTGCAATTTTTTACGGGAAATTCTAAATATTGTCTAGCCTTTGGCTGTAATAGGTGTGTTTATAGAGAAGTCTACTGATGCTAAGATTTGCACAATAGTTGCATTTATTCCTCCTTTATATTATTTGAAGGCATTTTGGTTCTTAGAAGAGTAATGCGTCAATTTTTCACTAGAGAGCCTAATATTCGTTTCCACGTCCATAAAACATAAGTAGATGCTATTCAAGCTGTTAACGGCTTGTCTATAAACGCACCCAAAATTTGCATGTCCGTATAGCATGTACAGATTCAATGTCACAAAACATTAGAAATAATATACTTGCGGGATTTAGCAAGAACTTGGCGCTCTATTCGGATTGGAAAAGCCAATTTTGATGTTAAGAGCGTTTTATCTTATTACCTATACTTGTCAAAAATTGAGATTATCATATAATAGAGCAAAAACGCATGGCTGAGTACGTTTTTACTAAATTGATAAATTATTTTTGTAAAAAATCGGTAATAAAAAAAAATTATGTTTTTTTTAATAATTTTGTATCGTCGCACTGTAAATGTAAATCTAATTAGAAAAAATCATAAATTGAAAGTTGGTAAATTTAAAAAAAAATACATAAATTAGTACTTTTAAATTAGCATTTTGTTGAATGAATTTAATTAATAGCCATGCGTTTTGTCCAGATATCTTGATACTATTTTTCCCCATCCCCATATATCCCCTCCTTAGGTCCAGCATAGGTTTTATTTCTATTTTATCGTTTCAGTACTTAATCCGTCATCTCATGGTACATTTACATGAAGGTACCTTCGTATTTTCAAAATAACAGAGTCCATATGTCCAGTCCAAGTAATGTATAATTGTTAACATTTAGTCATTTGTATAATTCATCTGATGTATATTGTACCTATAGACTTCGGCTTTAAGATTACTCGAGACTGTGTATATAAAAGGTTATGTACTATAATATGTGTAATTAATATTTATAATGAAGTATGCCTTATCCTAGATGTAATTATTTAAGTTTAGTGTAGTATTTCAGTTTTTTGTACAAAAATATATTATTTGATGTAATTTTGTATCAAGTTAGGGCATTTTCTTGTCACGCGGGATTTTGCAAGCGTGTCTTAACCACATGCGTGAATTATCTAGCTGCAATCTCCTCTTGCTTGCGGGAGAGAGAATGTATCTCTGAAACGATAGGATCACGCATGCGCACCAGATCTAAACGTGGGTACAATCCCGCGTGACAGGAAAAAAGGCTCTTAGGATTGGGAGGCGAAGGCTGTGTGTCAAGCATTTTAACCGACTTCAATAAAGGGTTACATACGTATCTCAAATTTAATGGGAGCAACGACAGATAATAGATTACTTTAGTTTTTTTAATTCGAAAGATCTGCGAACTAGCGAGCGAATCGTAAACAAATAGTCCAATCGAGTTAATTAATAATAGTTTTATTTCATGATTGCGTGTTATCTGTTATCGGTATATTACGTCACTATTTTTGGACTTGTCCTCGTCAAAATGTATCACATACGCCACAAACTACTTTTCATTCCCTCCGATTTTACGCCGATTGTATCAAATGATAATGCAAAATTAGCAAAACTATTTTTTTAAATTTGTAATACATTAATTACCTATTTATTTAGGGAACTTAAAACGAAATTAAAACTAATATTAAACATAAATTAAAATAATATCTCAATTTAGTGGGAGGGTGAAACATGGCTAAATGTAATCTCAACCTCAAGTATCAACAAAGACATTGAAAATTCTTTTTTCAAATTTATTCTTCCTTTTTAGTTTGTTCATTTTAAATTCATGCGATATCACTAATCCCATTCTTCCTATTTGTGACATAATGTATCGATAACGTATATTCAGAACCAATTTTCAAACTTTTACATGTCCTAACCACACGCATTCGTGAAATTCAACTATGTATAGATAGGTTTACAAAACCAAGTTTTGAACTTCGTGCCTTGTGTGGTATTCAAATGTATATAAATATAATTCAAAATCTATATAGGGTAATACAGTCAATTTCACTGGCCTATACGAGTAAGTTTATACATTTATTATATATACAAGTAGCACCTTTAAAATTAATGTGACACTACACTAAATATTGTGAAAATTATCAATTTCAGACATGTGAAACTGCAATCCACAATTAAAACTACCTACTATCATTTTGTGACAATAAATTCTTTCGCAAAAAGTGTTTGGAATTGTAATTATCAGTGTGACTTTAATTGTAAAGGTGTATTTATGTTAAAAAGCTCGAATTTAAGTATCGCTGGGACAAAGTGAGTTGACTTGACAATAAGCTATTTCAATCTAGTCTTTACCCTCTTGCTTTGTCTTGACGCGTTGGATGTTTTGGTGATGTGGCCAGTTCAATAAAAATGAAGAATTTCACAAGCCGTTCAATTTGTTGTTCATAATTGAATATAAAAATTGTTTATTTTGCATGATGAAATTATAACATTTTATTTAAAAGTAAATCTGTTGGCAGCTTTGTTTTATCATTTTAATCGTGCGAATTTGCAGATTTCAAACAATTTTGTAATCTTTCAGTCCGCTGATTGTAATAATTTCTTCTAAAATTCCATTACAATTTTCAACACAATTAACATTAAAATTATTGTTTTTTTAATTGTTGTCAAATAGACACGATCACATCCACCTTTAAATAAAACATGTTAAATATTTTCAAAATGTAATAATAAAAGCAAATTGCACAAACAATTCGATGAAAATTATATTTATTTATCGGCTTTTTATTATTATATATATATTTAATATAATATTAATTTATCTGCGTGTTAAAGTATTTTATAATTTTTGTTGTATTGTTTGCGCAATATTGTTAGAAAACAATATCAAAATGATCTATGTACAAATAAATCCGTCGCTGTTCATAATTTGTTCATTCAATGCATACCGCTGTTTAGTCATTGCATTAGACTGATTTAGCGCCTTATTAAAATAAAACATATTTTAACAATGTATATAAAATAAATTATTATTTATCCGTAGCATTAATTGGCCAGTATACACTTTTATATGGCGGTATTAAAATCAACTTATGTTGTTTTTTTATTTAAGTATTTATCTTATATCATCTGTTAAATAGACTCGTTTGTAAAAGTATGTGGTGGTACAGAATTTTTTGGCCGCCATTTCTAATTTAAATATACATTGTAAAGATATGTTGAATGCTGTAATAATATAAAATATGGTGTAGATAGCGACAGTTCTCCATGATTCGCCGATTAATGTTTAAGTTGTGAGTCTGACTGAGATGGATGAGATTAGGTTAATATAAATTATGAATAAAGAAAGAGAATATTTTTAAACTTTAGCCGTTTTCTTTTCACCCTGGCTTGTTCCTTTATTTACAAAATATCGTGGACACATCGAAATCACTACGTACAAAAATATTTACATTGTAATAATATGCTAACAGGATAATTTTTTAAACATTTTCACATATAAAGATTTGAAACACTTTTACTTTAAAATCATTCCAATTTCTTCAGTGTAGTATTTGGTACGAGGAAACATGCAATTCCACAACCTGGAACACAAAAAATAGGTACAGCAAACTGATATAATAAAATGTGAATAAATAACAAAATTATATTACTGTGCTACAGAACCTTAAAGGTGGTAGAACTCTAACACCGCCACACCTGTTTCTGCCTTATAATAGCACTGCTGTGTTCTGGTCTGAAGGGTGTGGTAAGGGAGACATACTTATCCGAGACGTTCCAACTCGGTCCTCAAGGGTAGCAACGTATCTGTGGTCAACTTTAGACCTAATCTGGGGTTGGTTACAGATGTCCATGGGCGGCAGCGGCCACTTACTATCAGGTAGACTGCATGCTTGTTGCTAATTCGATCATATGTATAAAAAAATAAACTTAACTGCCTTAAATCTTAAATCTACGGTAAATTCAGTCAAAATACTGTGTATAGAAGTTTGTATATCCGTCACTAGATGGCAGGTAATTCAAAAACAAATTTACCTGCTAACACGAGAGCGATGGTGATGAATGGAGGCCAGCAGCCGTAGTCTATCAGCGCTGGAAATATAACCGTCCCGAACACCGTGCCCAGCCTGCCGGTCATCAGGAAAGTGGCTAAAGCCATGACCCTGAGAAATAAAAAAAAAGAAAGTTAGGGTATAATGTATAGTGTAACATAGGTAACTAACTGTTGGTATAGGAATATTATATGTCGTGTTAACAGTTCTCAAAGGAAGAACAACTTCGTTTTCTTCTTCCTCAGAGGAAAATGTGTATTCTTGAGTCTTAAGACTGATCTTAAGATTCAAGATAGAAGAATAACTGGGGTTGATCATAATGGGTGGCAATGACCACTAACCTTCAGCTGACGCACTGCATGGTAGTTTGTTACTTCATTATTACAAAAAAGTTTGCTCTCGCCGGTAGATGGCGCTATTAGTCTACAAAATTTTATTTTTACTATTTTCGTTGAGATTGAGAAAATGTAACTACTTAATTAGTGCTTATAAATAAATCAGCGTTGTATATATCTCAGTGTATTTGGCTACCTAAGCGAAGTGGGGAACAGGTCCACACAGATGCTGGAAAGCGAAGCGCCGAGTAGTGATGTGAAGGCGAGCGCGGCGGTCACCATCGCCACCACCGCGAACGCGCCGTCGCCCATCACTGGCAGCAGCACTATGACCATCGCGCTGATCACACCGCACAATGCTGCTACTAACTTCTTGCCACACCTAGAAATATAACCTCTAGATGCGTCTGTGACAGATATGGTTAGTTTCCAGAATTTGATCCTTATAAGCACACTATCCGATGGCGCAATAATACAGGGTGTGATTTTTTTACCTAAATGAACTCATTTGATTCCCGGCTAGGGAAATGATTTTTTTTAAACTTATTATGCAGTTTTAATTTTTATCAAAATCGGCCTCGTAAGTCCTTTCAGCATTATTTGCTAATCTTTATAGTTTCGGATTTCCCCATCCATGCACACTTGAAAAATTCACCCTGTATAATCTTAAAAAAACATTTTCGTAATATGTTTTAGCAATTTTTAAGTCTCGTTGCTGGAGAGCAATCTCAAGCTCTACGAAAAGGGAACGTACTGAACGTAGTCGATAACGTTTTCTTGAATCCAATCAAAATCAACAATATATCGAACAACCAATTGCAAAAGTCATCACGTACTTGTTCACCAAAGCACCTCCAATTCCATAAGTAAGTACGGAGCCAGCTCCAACGATCGCACTCTGCAAGTATGTCAGCATATCAGTCTCTATGGGTGTGCAAGCCTCGTCTACGACATCGATGGGCGCTGGTGCGATGGCGGAGCAGAGACTCACGGTGCCGTCGGATCCGATCATAGCTGCCAGTTGCGGATACCAGAGACGCAGCGTGTTCGAGCTGGGAAAGAACAAGGATTGAAATAAAAAGGAACAATTAAGAAAAGCTTTGGAAGGAGCAACTAATGGAGGATGTAACGTAGAAGCAGAGGCTTTTAATAGAGGAAAAAATGCAGGATAGCAGAAAAAAATGTGTATTTTAATAAAAGATTAAATTAAAGAGAGATATGGAAGACAAGGTTTTTGATAAGAAATAAATTGAATACAGGCTTTTGATAGAAAGGAAATAAACTTGACGTCAAACTGTTTTCATAAGCATTTGATAACATTGACAGCTACAGGTAGGACCGGAAAACTGCCCGATGCCAATCAGATTATATATTTTAAGTAAGCTAATCAAATTGTTGGTACTGGTCAATCTACGGTTAAAGCTAAAAACATTTGGCGTGTACCTACATATCGGTGACAATAGGAACTAAACAAGTGTTAATAATTCTCACCCAAACATGCAGCCCGAGTGAATACAGCAGATTAGGACCAGCCACGTTATGTGTGGTGGTTTGAACAACGGAGTTAGTTGGGCCCAGCCACCCTTCAATGCTTCCATCCCTTGACCTTGCTGCTCTGATTTTTCTGCTACTAATCGCGTGATCTGTAATAAGATTCCTCTTTGATTATGAGACAGGAATAGATGTACCAACAATTACAGATTAGTATAATAATGACCTTATAACATTAAAGTATAATATTAAAGTAAATATTAAAGTACAATATTTTTGAACCATAGATTCTTTCCTTTTAACCCATGAACGAAGGACACTTTAACAAATTTGTTTTTGGCAGTATAATTTGAAACTTGAAATACCAAAAATGAACTGATGGTCCCATGTTATTATTTTTATTTTTACAATTTTATGATATATACGGGATTGACATATTTATTTTATACAATATATTTACAGGATAATTTTCAGCAGGCTGGTGAGTATTCAGCGCGTATATACTCCGGAACACATTCAGGGCCTCTTCATTCCTGCCGCGGGACATGAGGAACTTGGGGCTCTCGGGTAACACCACGAAGGTGATGCCGGTGATGAGAGGCACCAGAGCGGTCGCTAGCAAGAAGAGGTTCCATGAGTGGATCACTGTAAGAAAAATAAGGAGAATCATATTTTTGAAAACATTATTTTAGAAAAGAATATCATTTTAAAATGTAGATATAGAAAATACCCACTTTAAAAACCCACTTCTTAATCAAGTAAAGATTCAAACAATCGATCATGTTTTTGTGACTATAGTTTTATGAGTCAAAAATAGGTGTGGTAGCGATATAATGAGAGCAAGGTCTACTTTCCAAATCGATGTAATTATTACTGACCGATTTTATTGCCAAAAAAGACGAACTCCCAATTCTGTGTGAGGATGGCCCAGGCGAGTAGAGGCAGGGTGGTGCTAGCGAAGGTGTAGAAGAGGCTTGTCAGTAGAATCACACGTGCCCGCAGCTCCGTCCGGTGGAGTTCTGCGAGGTACGAGATCAGCACTGCGAATGGACCGTTGAACCTGAAAAGTGGTAAAAAATTGCTGCAACACGCGATCTTCCCGGACCTTCACAGATGGAGATGGTTCAGCTATCCACAAACGATGGTTTCCTAAGGAATACGCCGCCAGAAGAATGCGAAAGCGTACTCGTGGTCTCGATTGGCATCCTGGGGAACATAACGAAAAATAAGATGCACGAGATGCCCAATATTTGGTTTCTTTAATATATGTAGTTTCTGAGAAAACGACAAAAAGCCATCCTTAAAATGTATTCTAAAGATGCATTTACAAGTACATAATATTCATAGTTAAACACATAGTTAAAGATAATTTTTGGGATTTTCCAGTTGCTAATAGATATGTGAATCCTCCACGCTCCAGCGTAGATCGGTAAATGAACTTGGATCAAAACTTTAACGGAAACTCTTATCTTTATACCTCTCCAGGTTTAGAAGAGGTCTATGCTTTCCGGAAGTAAATTACTAAGAATAACAAACTTGTTCTGGATACTCACAGAAACCCAGACATGAATCTCGTGACAAGCAGCATAGTGAAGCTCTGGCTCATCGCAGCTGTTATCTCCGTAAGCCCAGCTCCCAGGAAACCCCAGATGAGGATGCGTCTTCGCCCCAGGGTGTCCGAGAGAAATCCCCACACCATAGCTGACGAGATCATACCTGATATCAAAAGGGTTGAATTTAATATTGCTATTTAGGTGTAGTCAATTTGGTCAAGGATTATGGTTGGAGTAAAACTTGGTGGATGATAGTTTTGTTGTCGTAGGAGGCATCTAAGGGAGATGTTATTGAAAAGAGGATGTTTTAATTCATCTTTGAAGGAATAATCAGAGTTTTTTTAACATTGAAGAACCTAAAGACTATTTACTTTATTTGTATAAGTAATTTTGCAAAATCAGAGAATACTCGTACGCTTACATTTTCCAGATCAATATAAAATATTATATTATTTAAGATTGGAATTTGGATCTGTAAAGCGGAAGGCTAAAACATCGCATAAGGGTTATTTTTAAGACCTTTCAAGCCTAAATGAACTTGAACATTTTAATTGCAAAGACTGAATAATAATATTCGAAGAGCATTCAATACGCATGTGATGCAATGTTAACATAATGTTTGAGTAAGGCCTTTTATCATTGTATGATCAGAGATTTGAGTAAATTCATGATGAAACAAAGGTAGTTGGGTGTTTTCTCGCAATATTCCATCATGCCATGTTTGCTAAATAAACAAGCGAAACAAACTTATCGTTCGGTAAATACTATTATTTGTATGTTTATATATTTGTGAGATCTGAAGTCACTTGTGCTTCTGCGTTTCAGCACAAATTGATTGGCATAGCATTTGGATGATCACGTCTGATGCAATGTTCACATTATTGCTTAAAAATGTTGCCAAAGAAAAAAATAAGGAAATAAATTATCACAAGACATAGTTCTATTACCTATGTAATTGTATTCATAAACGTCAATTTTCGTGAAATTATTTAGTTGTTAGTAACGTGATGTAATTACTAATTTCCCTAATTAGTTTCCTATAATTTTAAGCCAGAACTTAAATGGAAGTATGCATACACAAATCGACGACGACGCAATGGATGGCGCAATGGTTAACACGCCGGACCGCTAATCCGAGGGTCCTGGGTTCGATTCCCAGCGAGGCGGAAATTTG
>DWPV01000175.1:0-36339 GCA_018251915.1 Urbanus proteus proteus
ACACATACAGAGAAATATATTGCCTGATTGTGTGTGCTAGAAGTATTGCTAGATGAATTGTTTATTTCATTTTGTTAGAATGCCATTTTATAAGAGACACTAATTGTACTAAATTGGTACATTTAGCAGATCATTTATTAATTTTTAAGATATTTTGTCTAGTCAGTGGTGTTATCAAAATGTCTAATCAATTTATGAGTTAAGTTCAGCCAGTTCTGGCCATTAAAATAAAAATATAGAGGTACAATCTTTTTTGTAATTCATATACAAAAATTGAGGATAGACCCTCTGTCCAACAAAATTAAGCTTTAAATATAGGTTGTGGCATATAATTAGCTTAATATGTTACGGACCACGCTGTTTTCTCAGTAATTTATACATAAATACGTTTGACCTTAACTAATGATTTTTACAGGATAACCATTGTTTTCCTTGACTCTAATGTTGTTTAACATATATAAACATATTGCCACAGACATACTTCTATGCTATTTGTTATTTAGTATGACACGTATTTCAGTGCTTTTTGTAGGTAGTTACATAAACAGCAGAAAATATGATTATACATACTCTGATTTTTTAGTACTCGATACACAACTTAGATTAAACCAATCGATACAAAATAGGTATTTAGAATATGTTTTTGTTTAATTTTTGACCTCCACAAAACATTACTTTTTCCATATTACGAAAATTGTTGACTTGAAAGTTTTCAAAAGAGTCCTCATTACCTACAAACAATAATTACGAATAGCAAGATACTAAATCTGAATCGTGATGTAAATTTATAGTCTGTATTAGTAAATAGTGTCGTTGGATTTGCGACGCAGCGCTAATTGTTTCGGCAGAGCAAATGCGAGAGTTCAATGCCGGACAAGCGGCATTGTCGTAAGTAATGACGCCTACTCTTCAATACGATGAAGCAAAGGCAACAAGTATTGAAACTTACCATCTACTGTATTATACGCAACATAAGGTTCGAAATCTTTGAGCATTCACACAAGTTTCTTCCCGGATAAAGAGTCCTTTAGAAACGAAGGGAAGCGATATAATCTTACACTGACGGTCGATTGGCACAAGAATGTATTTGAATTTCTGTAAATTTGTTTGTACGCTTGGTATTTTCGATCGTGAAATGGAAGTCGTTTCGCAAATATATACCTACAGTTTACATTTTTAACCGTAATACACAACATATTTATGTGTGTGAATAGTTACAAACAAGAATGTCTACCCATGTGACAAAGTTTCATTATCATTAGATATTAGTTTAACTAAGTATTCGAGCCAAATATTCATGTCACAATATAGCTTCTAGTTAAATTTAACTTTTAGTTAGTGCTCAAGACAGAGAATAAGTGTAATAAATTCATCTTTACAAGACAATATTATTGTTATTTGTTTATTACTCATTGTCTTTTTTCGGTATATTATTTTCTACGTATGTACAACTCAGATAACTATGTTTATATTTTAAGCCAAAATTCTTAAACTGGTTTGGTTTTGCCGATATTCATAGACAGACAACCTTATCAAGATTAACTAGTCAGTTTGTGAATCTGACGTCTGACCTGGATTGAATCCAAGAAAAATCCTTTTTTAGTGAACTTTTTAGTTACCTTAGTAACATGAGGATCGTGATATATCAGCGATTATAACTATCATGTTGCACAATAATTTATAACGCTGAAGTATGAATGTTTTTCATAAAAAAGTGTTATAACGAAACAATTTTAATGTGATGTATCAAAATGTGAAAATAGAGCATTACGCGATCAGTATTATAATTACTGATTAGGAAACGGTGTGTGGCCTAATCGGTTTCATGATTGTTATAACGATTATGGCTGAAACTAGTTCTGTCACGCGAGTTTTAATTAAATTTTAGTAGCATGTTGGTAAATATATTGACCTTCCATTTGGTAAAATAGTCACACTAGTCCATGAAGAGGATCTTGGCTTTCATTGTACTGTAACAAAGGCGTTGGCAGACATCAATATAGCATGCGTATTCTATGCTACTTAATCTTGTTTACCTTAGTTTAACTTGATAGCACCCACAACGTAAATCCTAGTTGAAGGCTATGTAAACCATATTATTTCATTCAAATTAATGTTGAATATTTGAATAAAACTTACAAAAAGATGTATTGTATAGTTTACACCTGGAAATTATATAACATTAATACACAATTAATGACATTTGTGGTCGTTAGCCAGTCGTTGACTATTAGGTATAACTCATTACTATACGGCATGCCGATTGAGTTCAAATGGATGAAGTCATATACAAATACATTATTTTGAAAGCATTCAGACAGCAATAATTATACCTACCTTTAACGCGTTATAAGTTAATAAAGTTTTTATTGGTCTGTGACAGAGTTTCTCAAAGTGAGCGATATCGCCTCCTTGGAACACTGAAGAGTCATTTAGTATTGCGAGGTCGTTTTATTTTTCCAATTTTATTCTAAAAGTAGTCGGTACACAAAATAAGTTTGATAACCACTGGTCTATGTAGAACATTATAATGATGTTAAATTATTATGCGAGTATTTCTTTAGACGTTCGCTTTATCTTTCGGACTTTTTTAGGTTCAGAAAAATATCTAAGAACAAAAACTTAGTATTTGCTCACTGATAATTAAGTAGGTGTGAGGTGATGTTTTAAGTGCACTGAAACAAAATAGTACTTCATAAGTATATGGTGTATCTATCAGTATCTAATCTAGAATGTCGATAAAGCTTAAAGACATTTATTAGTGTTGTTATAAAAACGCATTAATCAGCACTTTTAACATACATACATTTGTTATTATTCAGGGCGCGTGCTGTTTTTATGACATAGTTAATGTATGTTGAAATAGTTTTTGTATTGGCTGAATGAATAGTTGGACCTTTACGTGTCCTTTTATTTTCGTTACCAACGGCTTGCATTGTACGTAGCGTACGAGGAAGTCCAATAAAGATAGAGAATTGCATACTCAGACACCAATTGCATGCCTTTACAGGACATTAGGCATGCACTAAGCTGCTTAATCTGCAGACTCAATCCACACTTAACATTAGGTCATTTGAATGTAATCCTTGTAGCCTCTAATAGGTACGTATTTTGAGGCTACTAATGTACTTTGGAATTTAGGATACCTACTTAGTATTTACGCTGCTCGCATTTCGTGTATGACAAGTATTTTTTATTATATTGAAATAGCGAAGTGCACGCAATCCATCTAATCTTAAGTAGGCCAGGTCATAAACTTTAAATATGCGGTACCGAAGATCCTAGGCGGTCTGATGCTATATAAAAAGACCTTTCAACATCCGTTTCAAACGCGAACGGGGCTTAGCGTTGCGTTTATCTGTAATTTATACGAGTAACACTTACGCTTCTGTTCAGCATCCACGTAGAAGGTTTGACTGCAGTTTTGGCACATATTCGCCAAGTGGTTGCGTAATAGCCGCGCTCGGAGTTGGAATCGAGAACACGGCGTAACACTTTTACCATAACCGCGGCACTAACCGACCGCGTCTCCCCACCGCTCACTAGTCGCGATACACCTTTACATCATCGCAAAGAACAGTTTTGTGTTACACAACCAAAACAACATTTCAAATTCTAGTTGAGATCACAAAAGAGGGTCACTGTATCGTGACCGCTCTAATTTATATGCTCATGAGTGTTATCAAGATTACCCGCAGTGTTAGTGTTAATGTTACTTTTAAAGTTTGTTGCAGAGAATCATTTGCAACAAATGTATTCATTTTGCAAGTGATTAGCCCATTTTCCATATTTCGTAGTTATGCATTTTTTTTTTAAGTTTGATGATTGTTTCGTAATATCGGATACAGATACTAAAGGCGTTTTACGTCATTCGAAATTTGACTTGAAAATGACGTCTGTTTCAGCCGTCATCAAAAACGTACGCAGGTTCCACTGTTAGTTTTGACATAAGTAAATAAATAAATATTCAGCGAACAGGCTCATAAGTTTTGTTGTTATGAGAGAACTCGCCACGTGTGCCTGATTCTCGGTAAATAAACAAAAGTGCAAGTTGACGTAAAGGCGCAGTTACGTCACGAGCGGAGCGGGTCGTAGGGCGGCCGGGGATGCAGCGCTATAAGGCGAGTAGAGCGACATTCTCTCAGCCAAAACGGTCTTAACTTTCTTTTCTTGTTTCGTAATGACACGGCCGAGCGGAGAGGAGCTGCCGGGCGCCGGCTCCGGACCAGCGCCGGCGCCGTTTCACAACTGCTCCCCAGTTATTGATTCTTTAATATTCGATTTATTTTAAGTAGGTAGGTACATGCCACTTAACGCTTGACAACCAGTTTTCTCATTTCACGGTCGCAGAGGGAAACTAAGCGGACTAGCACACTTCTCTCGCAATAGTTTTCCGACCGATTAAATGCATTTTTGATGATTATTTTGTTGTGTTGGTTACGGGAATGTTGGTTTAGTTCGCTGTTGCGTTGAGGTCTTTGACACATTCTGGGCTTTGAAAAGGTTGTTACTTTTACTTTTTTGCATGCATTTGTATCTGTTACGAGATGTAATAACATGGCGACGATATATCGAGTTCTGGAAGCGTCGCCGCTCACACGTTGCGCATGTCTCGCACGATTGCAGTTTGCATAAGCGCGTTGCACAAACGTGAAGCTATTACAGCGATTATAATCCGCGCGTGCCGCGATATCTTATAAGCCCGGGCTGCAGGAAGCGAACTTTCGAACTCTTTCACTTTTAGCGGAACAGCATTATGCTGCCTTAAGATTTGCCTAATAGATTGCGTCCTCACCATGTACCTACAATATGCAATTAACATGCATTCCGTCCCGTTTTGTCATAGGTATTGATTTCCAGCAATTTATTCAACATTGTATTTAGCAGTCAATATACAAACAACATAATCAAGCGGACTATATTCTGTAATAGGTAATTGCGAGACCATTGTTATTGTATTAATTATATTTTAATGAAGCGCTTCGTTTTTCTATTTATGTACCTACGTTTCCGATGACCAAACACGACGCAAAAATGAAGAAGTTTCCCCTATTAACGTCCACAGTTATGTAAGTGGCTAATTTATACGACTGTGCCCTTCTTGAGTCGGTCAGGTGTCAGTAGGGAGTCACCCCTGTTCGAAATTTAAACATAATGCGCTGCGCAATTGGGCAGCAAGCGGACGACCTCGAGACCAAATGTGTCATCTGACCCAATACATTGTATTGTAACTAATGCATAATTATGCATCCGGGTTCGACTGGCCTTACTTATCCTTGCCTCTAGTCGGTGCACACTAAATGTCGACCAGCAACGAAAGGGAACGTAATAATATGTTACTCGCATTTTTTGTAGCAAGACGCTTGTTACGCCTCGCTACTACGTCGTTATCGGATTGGAATATTATGGGCTTATTGTCTTTATGCTTAGCAAACATTGATTACTGTTTATTTTTACCCACTCGTAATGAAGTAAACACATTTATCACCGCCGCTCACAATACTACAACGAAGGACTCGACTGTAGTACGATAAAGTATTTTGACTTTGTTGTTTGTTGACGGCTAACAACAATTAAGTCGCCGCTATTATTTTTATCTCGTCGTTGAGATAGTCGTCAATTAATTGGGCGTCGCAATACGTTTATCAAGTTGTTTGCAATTCTCACTTGGTTGGATAGGCAACGCTTATTATAGCCCACATTTCTGATTAGCTACGTCGGTTTACAACAGAATTGGTGATATCATAAGCGTTTCGTAATTTGATACACATAACAGTTAAGTTTATTATTCGTTACATAAACATTTATAGCACTTGTCTTATCAGGAAACTTGGTGAGTGAAGTGTGATTGGACACTACGCGATCCGATTTGATCCGAAAAAGGTGACACGATAGATCGCCAAGTCTAGAATAGGCTATCAAGCTGTAATGCATCTAGTTTGTTAAGCAATCGTCACGCTTAAGTGTCAATCGGATCAGCGGCCACGTGTCTGTGATAGCCATCCGTTTATAGATAGTGTGTCAATAATGAAAGGAAAGTGGCGCGCGCGACCGGCACCTGTAGGTCAGTGTCGCACCGTCTTTACGTAACCCGTGTCACACAAACTGTCCGGCGTGCCGATTTGAGACGATTTGCCGATTTTGGTTTGTGATTTAATGTGGTGTGGACACTGCCCTAATCTCAATAGTGTGACGTAAATTTAGCGTTTTACTGAGTTTATTTATTATGATTTTCTTACACGAAGGATTACTCCATCGTATTTGTCTTACGATTTGGTTATAAGGAAACAAAATGCGGATGCTTTTGCCTCCGCAAAGTAGGTGTATTTAATTTTACGAACTAGTTACTTACATATAAGTACATATAATTTAACCTAGACTAATTAATTTGATTACCTTTACATCGCATTCTATTTAGATGATCAAATATCAAGGCTACAAAGTAGTAGGTATTTACTATTTAACTACCTTATACTTTATCGTAATTAATCAACGTGAAGTCACAATTGTATAAATGCGGTTAGGTTATTTAAATACATATTCTGTTGCTAGAATATTTAGACCCAATTATAGTATAAACCTTTTATTTATACATTAAAAGTGACACCGACAACCTTGTAAAACAGCAATATTTAAACCTGTTATTAAGGCAGTCATAGATAAAGCGATGGTGCTTCTGAACGACATCGAACCACGATTCAGCCTTTAAATAATAAGACTTATAATAAAGGGTGCTCACGACCATTGGAGGTTACCCTAATAGCATTTGGCGTGTAACTCACAACCAGTTACTGCACGTATTATCAAATCGCAGTTGTACGCGTCGATGCGCACGGGCGGTCCGTAGGCAGTACGTACTTATGGTGCGATCAAGGGCCCGTGAAATGTACAATCTAGGAGGTTAATGCTTTCCACCGTCTTTATAACCGTTTTTGATTATTATTTAGGTGCTAGAACCCCATCTGATTCGACTTCACCACCACAGCTATATCTAGCTTATAACAGCAGTGTTAAGCGGTGTTGTGCTCTGGTTTGAAGGGTCTGGTAAGCGAGACATACTTATTTGAGGCTTTCTAACATAGTCCTCTGGGTTAGCAACGCATCTATGACTAGCCTGGGGTAGATCACAGATATCCACCGGATGCTGAGACTGCCAATTTGATGCTTTTTAACGACTTTATAACTGTTTTTGATTAATATTTAAATTTGCATCAATGAGTTTAGAGGCAAATAGCTATAATTAACTTTACTAATGTAGTTGCCGACCCTCGCGGCAAATGAGCTGAGTAGATGAATATCGGTCTGACATTAGTCATTTAGATATGACGAATTTGTCATGGGTCTGCGTGCTTGTTACTTGTAGTACGTATTATGCGTGTCTATGCTCTATTGCATCAACACAATTATGTAATTCTAGTATAGATACCATTAACCTTTTTTATTAACCTTTGCTATTTAATACTTATAATATCTTTAAAGAAGCTTAGAAAGTTATTTCTTGTCAAGTTGTTATATGTAGTTTAAAATGTCAACGTTTTGAACCCTTGCACATTTATGGTGATCAAGTAGGTGAGGATCCACCACCGTGACAAGTGGGGTGGTCTATGGCATGACGTGTAAGCCATGCTTCGTTGCTCAGCGTCTGATACCCGTGGAAAACTGAACCGTGATAACGTAACTGACATGTTCAACGAAACTATGACGCTATCAGCCTTCCTTAATTATGAAAAATGTGTAGCATAATGGAAGGGTAAAAATTATCTCACTTTGACGCACATTGATAACTTATCCGAAACTAGTACAGCTAGGTCAAAAGTTATCTGAGTTGACTTGCCTAGTGATAACGTTTCCTCAAGCTCTTGTTTTATGGCAGTTTATTCAACCTGATCGATTTCGTCACGCTTTTTAATCACATATTTTAAATTGCATTTTTTACTTTCGTTACTTTGATGTACTTACTTAATGGGGTGCGATTCGGTTATATTGAATGTTATCTAGTTATTGCGTGTATAATACGTAATTTTCATTAGTGTCATATTGGTTTACGTGTAGATCATAATAATGAATGTTATATTTTACTCAACAACTTACGTTACTTAATTACGTTAGGTCTATCGTAATTCATACATAACCTCCAAGAGGTGATATATGAAACTACATATGTATATAGCTGTTAATATTCGTCGTGTGATTGCTTTATTGTTTAGGCATGATATACAAATTCTTGCCGGTTAATAGGTATATTGGTGTACGCAATACGACGCAATGCGAGGCCGGCGCATCCATGCACCGCGATGACCCGCATGCGCCTTCAACGAAAGTGAAACCAGCCGTAATGGCGTGCCTGTTCACTATTTTTTAATAAACCAGCTCCCTATCTACCGGATAATCTATTCGTTTCGAATAGACGCAGGCATCTTTCCTTTGACCGCCGCGCCGTACTCCGCCTTTGTATTCCAAGTGACTCTCCCACTCGCCTAACACACGAATCAGAATTTTAACTTATTTTTTCTTATTTTGTAAGAACTGTGACAATGACGGCTTATCGCTTCGGCGAAACTGCCATAAATAATTCGATTTGAAACTCGAACCGAGACGACGGTGCGCATAACACTACGCGCCACGTGATTCGGTATGTCCAGTTTTGGATTGTCTTTAGCTAAAAACCTTGCTTCAAATCTTAGATGGTAATATGAGTATCCGTCTGTGACGGTTCAATTTGCTGATTGTTAATTTGTTGTAAAAAACGAGCCTGTAGAGTGGCTGGGAGCGGATGTGGCACATCTGTTGCACTGGAGACATAATAACAAGTAATTAGCGAAGGAAGACGTCGGGAACGGGCGTCCAGCGGAGATGGCATTTTCGCACAATGTGCGAGACACATGAGATGTTTAGACCGCTTCCTCTGGGATCAGACCTTATATTACTTGTATATCAACGCTGAAATTCTACACTTATTTCTAGAAATTTTACTTCAACGACCTTTGATGATGATTTATGAAAGATAGTTTATATTTTCATGACTCATGAAGATGACTCAAGATATTTACCACTAAAATGTTTATTTTAGAAATAAAATAATGAATTAATATTACTGCAGCGAAATGCTATAAAGTATTTAAGTGGTAGATTAGCGAAGCATCTAACTCCACACTAATTAAAACTATCCAACTTTCAATCTACATAACTAATGACAAACGGAATGTACAAAAAATATTATTACAATTAACGAAATAGGGGCTTATTCAAATTGAATCCAATAACAGCCACTTAAAGGTAACTAGTGTCCTTGTGCTATGTCATGAACGAACAACGAGACTCAAAAGCAGGACAGAGGGGCAAAACTTGTTGTAATTAAAGCTGCTTATTAAATACGTAGAGTATTTGTTGATGGGCCCATTCGCCTCCGTCTACGAAGGTCAGCCACTCGCTCGCACGCCTACTCGACTTACGACGACCACCGACAAAATCTACAATCGCACATTCCTTTTATTTGCAACAAAAATAAATTATACCATATAAAATATCAACCTTATGGCTAATTTAACGCCGCTCACCAAACCAGCTTCGTTTTGGCTTCGTAATAATATTTACAACGCTTTTTATTGCCAATACACAAAATGCGTTTGGGTTTTTCCATTATTACGTGAATAACATTTTAATGCGGGCAATTAATTTTTGGTGATTTTTGGTTATCTGCATATTTAAGCAACAGTTGCGGATTTTAACCACAGCGTTATTTAATTTCGCTGTGTCATTTTTGTTGCATATTTGAAATATTCTTTCAGATCCATTAGCGTTACAAATTACAGATTTATTATTGCCAGTGGCATAGTAGAGATTGAATAGTTTATTATTATTATTAATGCCTTATAACTCCCGCGCGGCGTGATGTGCCGTCATGTTCATACGCATTAAAGTACTTACCAGTCATCACAGCTAAGTTCACGATTACACAGACATACCTACATAGCAACAATTAACCGCTTTTAATATGTCTCTTATTTTTTACTCGCTCGTTAACCGTCTTTATCTGCCTACGCGGTCTTAATGCTTCCTCATTATACGAGTTTAAATAAACGTAGATATAACGTCCCGCCGCATATTACAATACTGACAGTTTTATTGATGTGTCTCCTTCATTTGTTGCAGGTAAGATTTACGCCACTTTCTTGGTCGAATACGATAAGTAAGTAACTTTTACTTTCGACGAGAGTCAGGTGCCAACTGAAAGTAAAAAATATTCTTTGATTAGGTCACATTTATTCGGATTACGATTCGACAACTAGTTTCCTTGATTAAAATAGGTATAAACTTTGGAGTGAGTTCGAAGGGGTGCCTCAAGGTAACTGCGTAAAAATTTAATCATAAAAACCCACTTACACCTGTAGCCATTTACGTCTTGTCAAATTAGAATGATAGAATCGAAGTAGCAACTGTGTCTACAATATTTTAAGGGCAATAAGCCGTGACTGAGAAGGCGTGTCGAGTGCGTGGTCAATGTTGCTAATCCAGTATTTCAGCCAGTTGTGAAAATATTGCTTAAGCGAGCTGCCGGTAAGCACTGACCCCACGCGTTTTGCCAATTGCATTAACACTGCAACCGGCTAGCACAACTTCAATGGTCTACGTTTTCAATCACAGTAATTCGCTGTATCTAGATATAACCTTCGATTTTCCTATGATAATATTTATACCTACTCTTGGCTTCACACTACAATTTTCTCATGTGTCATGGTTGCCATGGACACACACGTAGACGAATATAACACTCAGATCCAAAACGAAAATCTAAATTCATCACGAAGATATCTGGTCGGGGATCGAACTCGGAACTCACTGCGTGTAAGACTAGTATGGTGAGCACTCCGCTACGCCGTTCCTCAGTAATACACATTTTTATGTATTCGTCTCAATAAATATTTATGTTTTTAATTACAAGGCATATTTCGCTAATACGAAACTCAATGTAGTTTGCGCGATACTAGATTTACTTATTAGGCAAAAGAATTTCATTGTTTTAGTTTGTCTTAAACAATTAAATTATATATTTTCTTAATAGAATTTTCCTAATATATTTTCGTAATATAGAAACAGACGAAGTAGTCATACCAATACTTATTAGAAACTAATGATGATTGATTGACTATAGATATCTGTATAGATAGTAAGCTGATAGAGTCATTATTCGGTTTTAATATTATGTTGAGACAAAAATGAGTATGACCTTCGTCTGTCTATAAATGTAATTGGAAGAGTCCGCATTGAATGATGAATATAGCATTTTATTGCATTGTAGCGTGTGGCTTACACTTATTATATTGACTGTTCTTTAAACATAATTTATTATAAACATGAGGTATTGAGATTATTATTATGTAAAAAAGGAAAGGTATGTTTTTGGTCAAAAAGACATCAGGTCAGTTATGACGAATGTAGACTTACTGGTTGTTGGTGTTCTTCTCTATGTCTATGTATCTAAAGCATATAAAATCTTGGTATGATTTCAGGCAGCATTATTTAATCTAGTAGGTATACTAGTACTTCTTAGCTACACATCAAGTGATCAATTGACACATCAATACAACTTACATATAAGTAAATGTACGTAACGAATTATAATGAAATCGCAAATTTTACTTGTACTTGACTGTAATATCCATCCACCGAGGTGAATGGTTGTACGTAGCAAAAAGTAATGTAGCTAAAATGTCTGTGTTGCATCAAGATACCGATACCAATCAAGTGGTTTCGGAAACGACCGCTCTATAACAACATGTAAATTCATTAGCCAGAACTAATGGCCCATGCAAAGCACACAAATATTTGCAAGTAAAATGCTGCTAAATTCTGCCTAATAATAACAGTGTTAACCGCTACTGTGTTCTGGTTTGAAGGTTGCGTAAAGGGTTATAAATTTTATACGAAAAATTTATACGAAGTGTTCTAATTGAATCCTAAGTAACAACGCATTTTTAAACAACCTCAATCCTGTTTGGGATTGGTTTTATAGATTGTCTTAGGGGCCCTGAATATTAAATTGTGTATTTAAGTTCACTTTTTTCACAATCCTAGCCAATCCTAGTTTCTACAGCTCATTTACATATCAGGTGGATAGCATGCTCGCTTACTGTTTCTATAAAACGTATTTTATTAAAATTATACGAATAACTTAGCGTAAAATATAATTGTTACAACACTGAACAATACGTTGTTACTGTACAGTGATCGCGGCCTGAAACCAAGGCTTACGTAAACAATGCTTAGACACTCCTGCTGTATCTTATCTAAATTGTCCTCTTACTCATGGGTGGAAACGGCGTAATTTTGGGTGATTATGTCAGCTGTTCCATAGAGTGCGTCGGTGTTGGCTACACAGGGCTGTCAAAGAGGAAACCTCACCAAAGATACTTTTTTAAGTTGATTTAAGTACGTGATTTATTTGCTATTAATGAAAATAAAATTGTTTCCATTGCTTATTTAATACTAAATAATACTTTGGTCTTGTTGTGTTTTTGTGGAGAAATTTTGAATGTAGTTTTAATTCTATTTAATAGCAGTGGCAATAATCGACAATTCTGTCCGCCTAGATTACATTAAGGTACTACCTGAGGTCAGCCACCGATACGTTACATCTAACGATAAAGTTGGAAATGCACACATCGAATTAGTATATCTCCTTAACCACACCCTCTAAACTCAGCATGGTTTAAGACTTGTTATTAGGCAGCAATAAGAGAGGAGGCGAAACAAAAATGGGTTCTACTCCTTTCGTTTTGACATTGAGTCATTTCGCAACAGTATTTGGACCGTGATGTCCAGTCTGCCAGCCCTGTTTTGAGAGTTTGTAGAGCGGAGCATTGTTTCGGTGTACGTAACGCACGTGGGCTCTTGCGATGCAAGAGGAGAAAGTGGCACAGCCACTGGCAAGGTCGTCTTGTCGCTCTCCGACCTTCACTGCCGTGTTTCCGGGTTTCTCACAGTAGCACACAATGATACGTCAAACGAGCCTATTTAAAACATTGGTCATGTTATTTTGCGTACATGTAAGCTGTTTCGAAGTTATATAGTTAAAGTCTTATAAGTACGTAGCCATGAAGATTTATGTGTTTGTTGTCGTATACCTATACCGGAACTAAATAGCTGAACAAAGTCTGAGTGCTTGTTCACGCTGACAAGCGGTCGCGGAGGCGGGCGCGGCTAATACATTTGTCCTATTGTTCACGTACGAAATGCAAGAGCAGTGTAAGTGGAGGAAAACTCTTGCTATATCCACCCGCACCCACTTGGCAAACCACCATGACTCTCCAAGCGTCCGAATCATGAGTTAAACACGAACAAGCTTTTAGTCTGTATACTTTACTTTATCGTGGCATAAATAACGATAGTGGAATCTCAATCGGAAATTAGCTATTAAAATGACAGGGTGACGTCATCTTGATAAATATTAATAAAACGGCCTGCTCATCGCCGTGCACTTTGCCTCTTAACATATTCATTTGAATGATTAAAGATTGAAAAAAATAAGTACCTACTGCAAAAACAACGCATTTTATTGTTAAACACAACCCAAGAATACATATTGACATTCAATTTTGAACTGGGTATGCATTAAATTGCCGCTTCATATAGAACAGATCAGAAAAAAAACTTAAATTAATCAATATACTATACCTATGTTATTAGTGTTATTACAGTATTCATAAACAACCCAAACCACTTATTAGATCGCCTGTATCTATTTGTAAAGCATATCACAATTTATGGGGACGAATTGAAGAGATTATGAAAAGGTGTCTGAAATCTTCATTGTAATAGAGACAGTACAGCCGGGTTGTATATTTTATCAATATTTATATCTAAAGATAGCGTACTCATTATTGTTCAGTTAGAAAATGATAACACAGGCACAGCGTAGATAAAAATATACAAAATAAAAAACAATAAAAAAAATTACCTACACATTTGCTTAGCCGTCAAACACTGCCATATTCAATGTTGCATGCTATGTAGCTTTTTAATTAACCAAATAGTAAGTAACCTATAGCCTGTAAGTTAAATACTGTAATGGCTAAATCATTTTCTATTTTATTAATATTCGTTGGCAACACATTATCAACATATTATGCTTACGATTAGTATGTCCATAATGATGATAATAATTAGTATGTTATCTGTCATCTACTCTTTGCCCTACTTACGTGCCTTTAATGTACCTATAAATTTAAAGCGAAATGCTACTTTGTTTATGAATTATAACAAATCCGGCCAATGAACTTATAGATTATTATTAAAAATGAAATCTATAAAATAATTAGGCCTAAGTATTTATAATAAAATTAAGGTTATCGTCCGCTATGATATATTTTCCTTTGTTTATATTGCTACTATAAATAGCGAAATATGCCGGCAAGAGTTAATTTAGAATGATCAGATATTTATAATCTATGAAGATTTTGACCACATTTGTCAATAACACATAAGGTAATATTGTGAATTAAATATGACGCGTCGCGTGACAAACATGTGATTGCGGCATCGTGCATAGAAGTTCGTTCGCGTGCATCACGACGATGCTATGGTGTCAGCTCTGCAACCTTATGGTCCTTTAACAAAAATAATAGTGCAAAAGCTTTTAATGTTAATACAGAATGATAAGATGTAACCTAACAATATTTTACTGTTATACACGTTTGGTACCTTGAAAAATGGACACTGTTACAATTGATAATGTATTTCAATCTAATTATTTACTTATATTAGACTGACATTTAAACACGTCTTAAACGTTAGCCTTTATAATAATCTTTGTATTAAATAACCATACAGAGTTGACAAATACGAGTACATCTGATTCCGACATCGTGCAATGGAGTTTCATTCGCGTGCATCACGATCCCACTGTGGTATATCTGAGAACCATAAGGTCTGTGACTTTATGGTTCTTATATAAAAAAAACATAACGCAATATTGTTTTATATTACGAAATAATGTAACAATAACTATAAGTTGTAATCTAGCAATGTTTTGATGACATACAATTGATAAAGTGAGGAAAGGCGCCCTTATCAATTTATTTAACAATGCAAAAATAAAAGATATTTTAATATATACTTAGTTTAGTATTTTAAATAGATATGAGACAATTCGTTAAAAGTTAGCACTCTACGTAAACTTTGCATCGGATAAGCTACAAAGAGTTGCCATTGCGGCATCGTGCGCAGGAGTTGCTCTTTCGTACACCACGCAGTCGATAACCGTGCCGTGGATCCGCTGCTAACCTGTAATAAATGTATGTATTGTATAATAATTGTACGAATTACGAATAAATTAATTTGTAATTATTAAACGTTTGGATTAGTTAACCTTACAAAATAATAAGTAAGTATTTATACTAATAAGATCAAAGTATCGTTGAAGTAGAATTCTGTAAAGCCAACCAATAATAAAATATTAATTTAGGCTCATGTCTAATTTACAAACACTAATTTAAAGTTCAAATTATCTAGTCCAAATGCTACATAAAAAGTGTTTAATCAGCGGGTCTATTAATATGAATATGCCGGTCATTGTAATAGTTGCTATACGAGCTCATAAACAATCGCCAAATAATTAAACTTGTCAGATTTCCTTATCTACTTGTGTTGGTTGAACTTCCTATTTATAATTAGTTAAGTATAAATTTAGACAGAGCTACATGTGTACTAACTTTGATTTGAACTGTTGTTATATTACCTACACATAATTTTCCGTTAAGCTTCTTGTACAATTGAACCTCACGTATTCGTGATAAAAGTACAACAATAGGACATCTCTGAGCTAATGAGGCTGTTATGAGCTTCAGGATACGATGGCATATAATAATACTTACTCATTGGCATATAGTATATGTCGTGTTTGGAATCATTGTAATCAATTGTCTAAACAATGTAAGTAGACCTAAGCGACCTATTTTTCTGTGTCATTGTTTTGTTAATCAAAAACTTTGCCACAAAACTATTTTACAATACGATTAGTGAGGTAATAACAATACCGGAGTATCAACGGATTAGACCACTCAGTAACGCTTATTAATGGCCGTTTGGTTCGTGAAGACGAGTGGAAAATCAACACGCAAGCCACGGACTGCCCAAACCAGTTATAAATAAAATTAATTAATATTTGACCGGCGAACTCTGATATATTTCAAGGTCGCGTCGCGAGAGTATGTGGATTGTTTGACATTTATGTATTGAATATTTAAGTTTTTTTATTTTTGTTTTTTACTACCAATCCGGCTTCTTACGGGTAGATGTTTATATATATAGGAAAAAGTTAGTTATGAAGTCGGTATACGAGTGTATAACTTGACTACTCTTTTTGTAGTGGTCAGTGTTAAATACACTGACCACTACCAAAAGAGACCTACTATTAGAGCTTGAGGTTTACCTTCATAAAATTGTATTTTATCGTCAATCCTTTACAATTTCACTGCTGGGCAGAGGACTCAGAGTGAGAGGAGATCCGTTACCAAAAGCAGAGAATTCATTTTTAAAACTTTCAGGCGTGCTGATTTGCCTAGAAGTTATCTTCACTATTTTAGCATATAATATTTTTTTAGGAACCTCGAACCTCCCAATTGAGAGGTTGATATTCAGCCACTAGGCTATTACTTCTTGGTAATGAAAATATAATATATCTAGAAGTTACAATAGAGTAAACATATCCGCATTTACGTGTAGTTACCTTAAAAATTGTTTAAGTAAATTAGAATAAATTCATATTAAAAACCCGCATGTTGTTCAAGGCACGAGATCCGAGACAGACGGACAGATGCGCCTTGGGCATTGTTCTATATATAGCGATAATATACCTGAATAAAATCGTATAGTTATCTTATCTCTAGCTAACACGTTTTTATAACTAGAAACAAGTTTCAAATCGAAGCCAAAGTTGTATAGTCATCTAACTCATGTAACCATGTAAGTGCGGGGAAAAGAAACAATGTTAAAAAAGAGCTGATTGTAAAAAATATTATTTAACAAACAGGTTGGGTCGGTCGACATACAACTTTGCTTCCCATTTGAACCTATCTATAACCATGTAGTCAAATATGTTTTGAGGTATTCCCTAGTTATAGAAAAGTTCAAAGTGCAGTATTGTAGTTATTCTTAAACCAATTATCTTAACCACACCATGATGATTATATAAATATACTCGTATGTCGCTACATGCCCGCCTATTACGGGAGTATGTTTTCCTCATAGTTAAATGTTTATTCATTGTAACACATATTGCACATGCATATATATTATAATATATTTTAAAGTGGCTAAAAATTGCAGCTCGTACTCATTATTGCACTCTTATTTTGTGTAACAAAATAATTTCGAAACTATAATTATTTTTATGACTTCATTTTTACAATTTAATTACCAGCTACTTGTGCAAACAATAATCCTTAATATTCAAGTGAATATATACCTATAGCTATTATGACAAATATAGCTTGCGTTTTAATATACCTAATGCAAAACGGCATTAATCATTCGATCGTTACAAGGCAAACTCGTTATTTGTAAATTCATATTTAAATTAAAGATATACTTACATTGTTAAACATAAATACGAGTTAGGTTTACAATCAGTTTCATTATACATGGATTGTAGATAACTGGGCAATCTTGAACTGGTCAAAGAGTAGGAAAGAATAATTAGTGTCTTGCTATTTTATACATCTATTTTTATGTAGATTACAGTAAAGTAGCTTCAACACCGGCATTACCAGGTGTTAAGAATGCATCATTATAATCGACTACTGTCCCTGAGCATGGATCGTTCCTCAGAAAAGGTTTAAGAAACTTAAATTTTGAGACTGTCTATAACGCTGTTTTAGACTTTATACACATTTAATTGTTTTCATCGTTATTTTAGGTGATAAGAACTAGTGTCACTTTACCAGTAATAGGTAGTTCTATAGTGAAACTATTTACTAACCAATCAGAGCGATAGAATTACCGGGCGAGGGTATCCGCTGGAAAAACCTAGTCGATTTTTTAGTAATTAATAAAAGCAAAAACATCTAAATGTGGCCTTAATTTGATCAAACCCGAGCACGTTTTATTAAGCATTAATTAAATTCATCGAGTTTTTGTTGCTTCGGCCTTGATGTCGAGTTCGTTTACTCAATTATTTTAATTCCCTCATATGTAATTCACATCTGATTTCAAAAGAATTCACTTGTAGAATTAAAAATATACGTGCATATATACACAGGCACAAAAAATAAATACATACCTTAGCGCTTCAAATAAAGTGGGTTTTGCGTAGTGTAGTGTGTAATAACAAGTTTACGAGCATAATATTAAATTTATTTTGATATATTGGTAGATACCAATGCGAGTACCTACTTATCAACTACTTTTTTCGACACATAATTTATTTTTATAATGTTCTGTCATATTAATTCGTTAATGATACTTGAACAAAAAAACCTTAGCATTTTATATCAAGTTTATCTATACTAATATTGTAATTAGGTAGAAATTGATCGTAGTATGTAGGGGGGACCCTCTGGAAGTACGAAACCATTTTTTCTTTGCTAAATTAAAAATGCGTATATAAGAATTCTGGGTCTTATTTTTCATGGTACCGCATTGTACGCGATCAGTGAAATCAAGTAAAAACATGAACTTAGAATGAACCTGACATATTTAGTGGCGTGGTTAGCTCAACTTAAGCTTGATTTAGCAGCCCGTGATCCAAGCAAACCAAGTAAATATATAAAAGCAAAGTCGCAGGCTACAGTCAGTGTGTTCATAAAGTTGATCAGTTTTAAGAACAGGAATTCTCATTAGCATCGCGTCGTGAGTTCAATAGCTGCATAGTAAGTTGTCGTGTTAAGTTGCGTGGTATGTTTGCCTGTATTTTTCCACTTGCATAGCATTCGCCTATTTTTATTCTGTATCAATGTAAACAGTGTCGTATCGCCCGCTGAATTAATGTCCCCAATTCAATTGAAGTGTTTCATTAGCACAAGTGGCCCCGATTGCTTCGTTGTTCGCGCTCGACAATCATCGTGAAACTCAGGCGCCGAACACATGTACAGTGTCTATGTCTGGTTATCTATGACTATGTGATATATTATACACTATTACAGTAATAAAATTTGGAAGGTCTGCAATTCAAGCACTAACCTATATTTGATAGTATATTTTATTAACACATAAATACCGTAACAGGCGTCGTGTTATTGTAATTAATTGCAATGAATAGGTATGTTATTCACAATAATCCGTTTATTTATTTAAAGGTTACTCAACAATAATACAATGTAGTGGCAATGTTTACTTGATTAGTCTTTAAATCAGACGCCATTTAAAATCAATTCAATGTAACCACAGCGTGCGTTTATTACTGAAACTTCCAGTTTACTTTTGTTAATTTATATTACGCGGTAAAACTTCCTTTTAATATTCTAAGTAATTACGTTTTTGATTTTCAGTTAAAGTAACATTGTCTCAAATATCCAAAAACTATATCTTGATGTTATTGTAAGATTACGCAATAATTTTTAACTGCAGGTAATTAGTCTAATGACCCATTGCCGACCTGATAATAGGCATAGCCATTAATGCCGTTTCTTTAATATATTATGAAAACCATGTAGTATTGGTATATTAGGAACATAATTATAGAAGTGTAACTATGTCCATGATCCACTAGAGACGTTCTCTTAGTTTAAATAGAGTTGAGCGAGTTGCGTTAGAGCGACGTCGGCCGACGCGGGTCGTGACACCGTCTAGTTGTGGCGTAATATCTGTATTGTTGCCGTTGTTTCCACGTGCACGTAACGCGACACACAATTGCTTAGCATCTATAGGGCTGATATGATCTATTGCGTGATATTCCTACAAGCAAATTGGTGAAGAATGCCAACTGCAAACGAGGATCTACAAGAACCTAAAGTGTCAGCAGTAGGTGATATATCTACCTAGGTGTAAGTGTAGGTGATAAAAAAGTTTCGCTATTTTTGGAGAGGTATTCTTTGATTTTTTATCAGATTGATTTGATTTATTAAGCATGCAGATTAAATGACAAATTTGATTGAATTCCATTCTTTAGATTCTTTCGATGTATGCTATGAAGACAGCCCTAAAGACCATTGCCGCTAACGACCAATGCGAAATTAATATTATTCACACAATGCCCACGATACTCATACTTTTTATCCATTTCCTCTATTATGTTGTTATCTGTGCTACAAATCGTGTTCCCGCTTAATTTATACTCAGCATAGTACAAGAAACGTAAAACATAATGTTATAACATCGTAATAAAGTAATGACTGATACTGAACGTGGTTGTTTCATAACTGATTTATTAGACATGTACCTGCTTGTATTGGTGCATAACATTAATTATGGCCATGCTTAGTCGTTTCTAATAAAACTGTAATAAATTGTCGGTTAAACGATAACTACAGCGCTCTTGCAACAATAGTCCATTTTAAGCGCAGTTTCGTTATAAACTTGTGGTCGAAATTCGACTATAGGTAGGTAATCGTTATTGAAAGATTTGACGTATTTAATCACACCGCTAAAATTTGCGTCAAAAGTTACGAAAATAAAATAATGAAAAGAAACAATAAAAGCGAAAATCTGAAAAAATATTAAAATAGTATTATGTACGAAGCTAAGATAGCCCCGCGGATATAGTTGTTTTCAATAATTACAATGTTAAGCAGCGTTCAGGCCTTAACGTAAGAATGACGAAAATCATATTTTCTCCAATTTCAATTAACACGTAAATTCCACAATAGCTACATAACAAAACACTATTCTTAACTGTTTGTCTTATCCCATTTATATAATGAATACTTAAAGTTTATATGAAACGAATTACCCGGCTGTCCGTTTGCGCCATCTCGGCAAGTTTTCCGGGTAGCTAGGCGAATACGGTTTTACTTTCTTGGAGGAAGTGCTATCGCTTTCAACGGAGACCGGTTGGGAGAATAGCTCGCGGCTTATTAATTTTATTAAGGCGCAAGTTAAAAGCAAACGACTCTACGTGGCTGGCGTAATAGACGGTTCACTTTTAATAGACTTTTGAACTTTATGGTTTACAACCGTAATAATTATGGATGTTGTAACTCGAATAACTAATTGCGATGTTTTATACGTGAATATTTTAATTGAACTAACCATAGTCTATTAGAGTATCCTTAACAAACTTATATAAATATGGAGAGATATTTTTTAGGATCTAATTGTGTAAATTGGAATAAAATGTAACTTTGTTTTTAAAAAAATGTGTTATTTATTTGTTTTTGTCGCTTCTTCTTCATAGCGAAACACTTTGTGATATAGTGGTAAAATATTATTTACGTTCACTAGTATATGATTATACGAGTACCTATTATGTATTGTTAAGAATTTACTTTGAATAAAATAATTTTGATTATGATTCAATTTGAAACAACGTATTCTAAACATATATTTCTCTTATTACAGGTGAGCCCAGAATACCTGGTTGATGGTGGAGTAATATCCGTAAGTTGAACGGTCATCTTCAACCTTATACAGTCGATATGAAGGGACACAGTAGACTTATTTACTTTGTTACTGTTTTCTTATCATTATTACTTATGATTACTTTTAGTCCTAAAATTTATCTAAAGGCAAGGATGTCATTTACCTTCTGTTCAAATACAACAGCGAATTAAGACTACGACAGTAAGTAAACAAGATTAGGTACCCAGATTAAACTAAACTAAAGTCATAGATAAATAAAATCGGCACTTAGAACCGTACGTGCAGACTTAATGAAATCCTTTTAAAAAAGCTATGACACAATGATATTGACCTTGCAATGTCGATGCACCAACAAGTCAAACATACTCTTTGCTAGTCGGACAGTGTCTTCGTTGTTCAAATTGAGTCGCCTACAGCGAGCACGTAGTGTGAGTCAGTTGCTCTTATCTGTACGAGACCTGTGCACACATCTAAATAAATAAAATCAAAGAGTGGGTTTGTTACTGACAAATAAAAACATACGGTCGTATAAGACTTGCTGTTGAGGGTATTATAGAAGGTTACACTGACTATAACGTTTCAGTGAAGTACATAGGTACACATACGTACGTTTACTGCTGTACTTAAACTGATGCTATGCATTTTAATGCTAAATTATCTTATTTAAGTCATAATATTTGTCTTATACGGAGATTCTGAGTATGATTTCGATATAAATTGTAATTTATGAATAAAAAACTTCAAATTTACGAAAATATCCTCAAAAACCCAGCAACTTTTTATGGGTTTTCACGTTTTACGAGAATATTATTGTATTTATTTATCTTTGCATATAATTTAATTGTAACCAGGATATACGAAATTATACATTAGGAATTTAATTATAAAACATTTATTTTAAACTGTTTACTATATATTTATGTATGTGTATCTCTCTTAAAAATATATAAGTCGCGCACGAAGTCGTTGGATAAGACCAGTAATAATAATGTAGTCGGATGCTCTCTCACGCAAAACGTACCCAAAGATACTCGTATCAGTAATCTCAGCTTACAGAAGCAAAGGCCCCGCCGCGCTCGAAACCTGTTCTGCATTATTTACCTACATGCATGCTAACAAAAACAAATTAACAATTGCTGTAATTGCCACAGAACAATGCCCCATTAGTTAAATATTTACGTCCTGACAACACTGTTTTAGCACTCAAATAGTCTGATAACGATTCCTCTATGTTTACGTGTTTTGGAACTTTCTAACTGTAGTGTAGTCTATCGAAGTTACAGAACACAATAGGGCTAAATAAGCATTAGTCATAGAGTATTTTCTTTTTGTAATCTCTGTGTGAGTCACGTCATACAATTCAGGGAAAGTGTAGTCGGTAGCGTGACGCAACAATAAAAAATTATGTGGACAAAGGAATTGCAGCAACCATGGATCTGGTTGACGTAAGGGCCACCGGTATATGTTTCTAATGATCGCCGCTAATGACTCGATGTCACGGCGCTCGTAACTCTTTAATATTATGGAAACGAATCATCATCGTTACGCGTATTTGACTATACATATTTAATTAATGAGAATAACTTTTAAGCAGCTTCGAATGTCTGCTTTAATAGCATCAGCGACCTTTAAGTATGACGTGAATATAGCCTTTTATGTCTTTAAAAGCGATGAAGTGTTGGAGCTATTTCATCTCATCGATAACAAAACAGAATCTCCGTAAATCCCGTCGTTTCACAGCTTTTAATCCGGGAAACGCGCAACAAATGAAACGCCATCAATAACATTTAAGTATGTATCGTGTAAATAAACGCGCGGTTATAAGCGTATTTATTTTTAAATTACAAACCGACCGACACTCGAATTTATTAATGAAACGTACGCTGGAAGGAGTCATTGTTGACCGGCTCGTGAGCAACAGTGTTTACTTGTTCAGTTCTGCAAATCAGCGGCGGGCTTCGTGTTGTTGCATCTATAAATAAGGAGGTGCTAAAAGCGGCCCGACCGGGGGACGTGCATCCTCTGCTTTGAGCGGCCGAGGGGTAAACACGAGCCCTTTGTTGACACTCGCTTTACGGCTCCGCAGTCTGCCTGGGCCCGGCCGCTCCACCTCGCGAGTTATGGCGTGCGCGGCAATAAAAAATAAACGGCCAAGTGCGAGTCGGAACTAGTACATGGAGGATTTCGTACCAATAAATGTTAATAATGTTATATTTGGTATTTTTTTAATATAGCTGCCATAATAGTAAATGCATTGTGAAAATTTCTACGGTCTACTATTAAGAATTTTCGAAATGACGAATTTCAAAAATAAAAGGAATATTCAAGGAAAAGAGGAAACCCCCTTTTAATTTATTCTATTTTTATTAGTCGTTGTAAAAACTGTCATAGAAATACAAATTGTTGGAAAAAATCAAGTGCCTATATATTACGGTTCCGTTATTAATCTTTGGGCACGCAACCCTAAAAAAGAACAAGTGACTGTGCGGTATTGCCA
Organism: Urbanus proteus proteus; assembly: GCA_018251915.1. Classification (NCBI taxonomy): domain Eukaryota; kingdom Metazoa; phylum Arthropoda; class Insecta; order Lepidoptera; family Hesperiidae; genus Urbanus; species Urbanus proteus. Next base: position 24,011 of record DWPV01000175.1, read on the forward strand.
ATACTGACAACTTAGTTCCCCCATACCTAAGTATAAATTACTTAACAATTAAAAACCGATTTGGAAACCAAGTTTAATCTGGCGACCTGTTGATCAATTGCGAAATTTTAAAGGGTTTTTACTCGAAGTGGAAATAATTTGTAATAATGTTTACAAACTGCCTACATTTTTTCCTTTGTATCCAATTTAACGGAAACTAAATGAGTTAGTTACGGTACTTTAAATAAGTATTTACTTTTATGAGAGATTAAATATAAGACCTTTGTGACTTTTGTGCTGATAAAATACTTTGACTCATATAGTCTTTACAAACGTGCCTTAAATCGCATGGATCTTGTGGTCTAACGGCAATAATGTACTTGCGTCTATATCATATAAAACCAGCAATAAAGCAAATGTGAAACAAGACCAGTAATTCAGTTTGTTTGATTTAAAGAAGGGATTTCTTTATTACCCTCCTTATTCTAGGTAGCAATGACTTCACCAATACATTGTTACTTTATTTAGTTCCTCTATATCGTAAGATCTTCATTCTTTATTCATAACAAAACTACATGGTATAATCCCAATGAACTTCCATATAAGTCAACGAACTTTACGCAACAATATTTAATAAAATGCATTGCGCGGTGGTCCTCGTAATTAATGTGTTGTAGAATTAATTTAAACGCCCAACAACGATGTCCACATTATAATTCTCGAAATAAGTCTACGTGATTTCCTGTTTGCGCGGAGATTCTAAATACAATACGTTTCTATTGTTTCGTATAAATAATAACCAGAAACAATCGTTCGGTAAGTATTCAAATAAAGATGAGCGAGGGACATGTGATGGCATTTTTACCATAGCCGCCCGTTCGTGTATTGCAATCACGCCGCGCGGCCATCTGCATGCGCAATGTACGCCGCGCGTCCGGTCTTACTCATCTAACAGTTGCTAACTATGTATAATACCACAGACATATATTTCAATAGATTACGCTTCTATCGTCGTTTGTATGAAAACCAAGCGTGGCACTTTTCAATTTCTGTATAAGAACATGTCACATGAAGACAATTCTAAAACAAACCGCAGATGAAAGAATAAACTTTCCATTACATCAGACAAGCTTTTTGTTAATTTTCACAATTAAATAAAACACAATTATGTATTACATTAGATTTCGGTCGGTCGAAGGAAGTTCATTTCGCCTCCTTTACGCTCCGTTTTTAGCATGCTAAATATATGCAATTGCGGAATCTATCTAGATATATGTCTGTGTATAATACTCAGTCGCTGTGGGTAACCTCTAGATAACGTCGTGGAGTACTCCCAACGTCAACTACATACCACTTTACAAATAATCACATTATCATTGCTTATAGGCTTGTAGTGCTACAAATTCCAAACGACAGCTAAACAAACATGAAAAGGTGATGGAAAGGTTTAACGGACTTAAATTAGTTCAAGTACTGTGAATAGCGATAATTATGTAGGATAATAGTGATTGTAATTTATGAGGTTAGGATAATAGATCAATATACAAAAACAAAGTAAATGGTTCTGAGTGAGCTAAGAAATCGATACCTAAGTGGTCTTATTGAATCTTTCTTTGTACTATGCTCCCCCCTTCCAATGTAGTTCTTACGTCGTAGCCTGAAGTGTTGATGAAGATGTAGGTATTTCTGTATTTTTTATGGAATGAGAGCAACACTTAACCTTTTACCTTTATAATAAACCTGTTTTAAGAGTGACATGTTATTTAAGCGCTATTTTAAACTGCCTATCTAATAGTTAGAGATAAGCTGACGCCTATAAAATACCAGTTCCAATCCAACACGACATTATAAACCTGTCCTCAATATTTTAAGACGTCTCGTTGGCTATAAAAGTCTATTAATCGCTCCCCAGCGCAAGTAATTAACAAATGTTCATTCCAATTATGTTTCTATTCATTTTTTAATCTTTGTGGGAGGGCAGTGCTTCGTTTATATTGTCACTACTACTTTAATTTCAAAGTAATTACCGTGTTACAGTCTTTAATTGATCTATTGTTTGAAGCTGTTTGATATAACATTTTAGATTAAATCAGTAGTTGATTTAGGCGAGTCTTATGTAATTGTATAAAGCTTAAATTAATATAGAAGGTCTTTCTTTTAGGTTGGCAATGATAGATTTTAATAGGCGGCCTTTTATTTCATTTATTGAGGTTACAATAAAAATGTATGTATTTAATTGTCTCCTATTTAAAAGGATATCTTACTAAAATGCTAATATTTTTGAGATGTTTGATTAATAACATAGTCACGCCAAAATAAATATGTATATAGCGAGATGCATGTGACTTTATAATAGTATAGATAAGAGAAATAACTCGTTTTCCCAAAAGTTTGAATTCTGACATTCTACAAATTACCTACTTATGTGGACTGCAGTAGCACTACGACTTCAGATAGCGTTTTAAAGTTTTCTGTGGTAGCATTGCAATTTTTTTTAGCATTGCACGTACGATCGATATTCGTGTAAGACATATGGTGATTGTTATACAACAGCACTTCAAATGCCTGCATGTCTGTAACTACTTGAAAAGTGAACCTCAAATAAAAATGGAAAGAAATAAATACAATAACTTCAACACTTTATCAGTCGCATTATAACGATGTGGCGTACAATTTGTTATTGTTATTTCATTTAATAACAGTATAAACGTCGAGAGTTTTGTTATATATCTAGAACAGTTGTGGTGTATGCGTCATTTGTACAATAACTGTACTACCAGACATCGGTTACTGCGCACTGTCACCGACTGAATCATAATGTTGTAATAACCATTGTTTAGGATGTTAACTGAGCACGTATACTGTAATTTTGACATTAACCTATAGTGAGTAAATGTACCTACAAACTATAAAAAGGTTGTAGAACCAATGAGGTTCGGGACGGCCGCCGCAACACTTATCTATTTCTAACGTAAAGCAATTTATGAACTTTTTTTGAAATCTGACTGCCCGAAGATTTACATTTAAAGCGACAATCTTAGTCCTTAGGAATAACAACGCATCTTTGATCTGTGATGTGTGTGTTTGTGTGTAATAAGACGAACGATTGTCTTACATGGTGTTGGTTACTCAACTTCAAACCTATAAAATGCGTCAAAATTATTACATTTGCTAACAAATGTTTTATCACCGTCACGTGTTTAGTCTTCTAATTACGTATTTATCACTTGTTTCAATACTACACATATGGTAGGAAGACAATCATACTAATACAAAGAACACAAGTAGTAGGGAGGTACATTCTCGCCATCTGCTTTCCTTATATGCAAATCAAAATAAACAATGATTTTATACAAGGCGAAGGGGGCGAGTGAAATACTTAAAGGTTAATGGCTATATTGCCATCATTGGGAGGTTGTTGGTGAGACGTTGCAGAGGGGGCCACGGCATCTCGTCGTTATTTTCGCGCAATCATTCAATAAACATGATGGGACCAATCGACAAGACCCTCGGCTTGCTCCTCAGAGAAATGGATCAATTTTGATTGCCGACAACTCACGTTTATTTAGTTCATATCGTTCATATGTACCCTCCCATATAACAATGTAAGATAATAAAATGTTAAGTGAGAAATAACTTGTACTAATGTGCGAAACGATAATGTTGAGTATGCATTCAAAGTTCATCTTTGTTATCGTTACCCTTTATGTTTGTTTAATCGTACCTCTAAATACTCCTAAGGGCTACGTATGTTTCTTTGCAATCATTATCTCGTTATAGATTCTCCTTCTGTTGTCACACAATTGTTACTCTACTGGCAATTCTGCAAGGGTTGCAAATAGGTGACACATAATCATATCCACAATATTGACTGTGGTCATGTCTCATTGCGTTTAAAGTATGTATGGATAGATCAGGAGTGTTGTTCGTTAATTTCTTTACTCGGCCATTACTAAAGAAGAAACATTTTGAGTTATAGTTCCCGATTTTTATTATTATTCCATTGTTCTACAAGTCCCAAAAAGACCAATTCTTTCACCCCAATATATCACGAGATTATTATCCATCATGTACAGTCGCCAAGACGTTCGGAGCCATTAAAAGTTCATTTAAATATAGAACGCATTTGATTAGAAGCAATTAACGTTCAATTAAGCTACGAGTATCCTCTTGTTTGTGTAACGTCGCTGTATCAATTGTCGCGAGACAGTCTCCATAATGGCTCGAGTTCATTCTCGTCGTATCGTGTTACAGGAAATCATGTATAAAAGCAGCATGCCCTAATAAAACAACCGCCATGTTAAATTATGATTTAAAACGATTAGTCGAAAGACTCGAGCTTACGCGGGACGGGCGTATGAACAATTATCTGAACTACTTGTCGCTTGGCAGTACAAATTAAACCATTACGAAGGGAACATACTTATTATTTAGAATTTCTTTTAATAAATCTCATCAATAGCCAACAAAAGATTCTAGGGCACGGCAGTGCCTCTACCGAAATATCGGTTGACAAAGTAAAATAAAAATATTGCCCGGAAATTAGATAGGTGACCGATTCATAAATTCTCCACACTATTTCCTTTATTATTGTTCGTCTCGTCACGAAGGCTCGTCAATAACTACCATATGAAACAAATAAGAAGAAAATCTGTTAACAAACAAGAGAAAAAATAACGTTCTTAACCGTTTTGTCTTAGCCCAATATTATAATGATTGTTAAATTCGTTCGCTTTACCGTTTTAAATCCGCTGAAACCAGTAACCTGAATCCGTATTTCTTTGTTAACGTGATGCCGTTGGCCTCGTGTGTAATGAAAAAAGATCAATTTTAGCAGGACCTCGCACACACTCGACAACAATAATAAGGTGTAAATTTTTCTGATTGCATGCGTAAACATACGTATGTACGTTTGTACGTGCCATGTGGTGTTATGGGAGAACAGACAGGTCGATGAACTTTAAGTGTAATATGCTTTTATTGTTATTTTCAGTTTCTTAATTGAAAGTAGTAATTATTTTATATTTCTAATGACTTATAATTTCCAACGTTTAATTTTTAAATAGTAAAACGTAACTTCGTAATGGTATTTTAACAACTATGCATAATTATTTTTTATCTACCATTAAAATGAAAAGGTTATTTATATATAAGGTATTTAACTTAACTACGCAATGCTATTTCGATTAACTATGTATGCACATACGAATGTCGTAAGACTACGAGGGCTATGTACTTAGTACTTACTCCGCAGGTACAAACTATGCGCCTAAGATCGTGTCGTGGTCAGCTAGGATGCGCCGAGTGCATGTTAAAGCTACGACGGTATCTCTTATGCTAGTATCGATTACGTAGCCTCTTGCTGCACTGATGTTATCAAACACTTATGTAATTTCAAAACTAAACGACACTTTTAAATTGTTAACACAACGCTACTAGTGCGTACGCGACCTTATCTTGAGTCGTTGGCCTCTGTTCGCAATAAATCTCTGAATAGCCCACCAACGTTTACTCTTCAATATTCATAAACTGTCGGTAATTTTGGAAGCTTGTGTCATCGTTAAGTACTTGGTAATGGATGGTAATGGAAAACAAAAAATACGTCAATACCAGAACAGAACGATTCACTAAGAAAATTCTGTGAAGCGTAAAATTATCGATAAGTGTGATATTTAAATTAAAGGTGGTTTTAACATTGTTTTAACCATTATGTCATAATGGAACTTATCGCTAACATGTAACGAAGGCGACAAATAAATGGAAACGAGTAAGCCAGCCGCGTGTTCACCGCGTTGACACAATCACATGCTAATAAAAATGTCACACATGAAGCCTGACTGCTCTTTGGAAATTTCTTACACTACACTAATAGGTATTACTCAAAATAGTATTTACTAACACACCCTCTATTAGTTTCTTGCGCGGCATACGTGTAAATTGTTGGCGTGGTGTCGGTGCGGGCTAATGGGTACGTTATTATAATAAACGCCCGCAATCGCCCGTGAGGCGGTTCGCCTCTGATTGCCCTTAGTTTCGAACGCAACGACCGCGGCCATTTGAAATCGACAGTGATTACAATTTTCCCTGGAGCTCTGTTGCGCGGGCGCAACGTCCGATGGAAAGCAGCGCTTAACCAATGTTCCGCTCTGATAACTCTCTAATTACGCTTCAGTCACCGTTTTCCTTCAACACTTGGCGGCCGCGGATTTAACCCCTGGCTTTTCACTGCAACATTTCACCCGCGAATGAGCCGCGAGCTCGTTTGTTTGCTACACTTTCGCCTTTGACGTCTTGACGTCCATATTGTTTCCTCGGACAGGAATATATCGTACACCATAAATTCTCCAGGCCGTTTTCTGACGTTTTCAGAGTAGAGCGACGTCTTTTGTCTATGTAGCGGTCATTTTTAAACACACCTTAAGAAGTCGTTCGTGAGCCTCATTGCCATACATAAATAGGCATATAACTTCGGTACCTCGTATAGTGTACGTATGTTTAAACGAGAGTCAATTAACTGCAGAGTTCCCATACAGCCGCAAACGTGGCACGCAGCAGTTACTATCGCTTGTTACTTATTGCATTGCTCACTAAGACAACAATGGATACTTTTGCACCACTAAAAGCATTCGTGTGTAATTGTTTGCCTTCCGTTCACTTGTAAACGCGATACATAATAATAAAATGTGTTTCTTTAGAATGCTCGCGGGTAGACTGTTTACATTAAATGTAACTCATGGTACATGGATGGCAAATATCGAAGTTACTGTATGTAAATTGTAATATAATTACTATACAGCGACAACGGCTCAAGGCGATTGCGTACATCGGTATATAACCGATAGCTCAGCATAATAATTTGTTGTATTCCAAAACACAAGTGTTTGCGTGTTTACGAGCCCCGGACGAGGCAGAGGCGAATAGAATATACAATGACGTGTCATTCACATCGATTGAGGCCGCATACAAGATGCGGTATCATACATTATGTATAGTGCCTATGTTCCGTGTAGCGTTCTTATCCGACCTTCGTACCTGTCATCTTGTCACCGCTCTAAATCTATTCTTACCGTCGAAAGTTCCTTTAAGTCGTTTCCAGAAAAAGGTCTCAACTAATTTTGTTCGGCTCTTACAACTCATAATCATATCTTCGAAACCGGTTATATCCACTAAAAGTTTCAAATTATATGTTACAGTTCGGTCATAAAAATACTATTTGTGAAAAACATAGTATGTAAATATGTTAAATATTATAATACAAGACGTGTTAGTTACACTTTATTGTAAGCTAATTAATTAAACAAACTATAAATAGAAATACAAGATGGCATTGGCTAGCACTTTGTACAAAGGCAAAGCAGTTGCCAAAATCCCTGATGTATAATATCAAAGATTTGTCAAATAAGAAGTACTTTACGAATAATGTGAAGCACATGCGTGAGTAGCCACGGACGCGGACGCTACGTAGTGAGCGACGCCGCTCCGGTCGCCTAACAATAGTGCACAATCACCGCGATTGTGACTACTGCGTGCCGTGTCAACTGCCTCTCACGTGGACACCAGCATTGTTATGGTGATCTTCTAGCCAGGGTCGACGATCTCTAAAACAAAAGAAAGCACATTAGCATCTTTTTTAACAATTCCTTTACAACGACGCGTCATGTAATATCGGTGGAGCCGGGGATGTTTACCGAAATAAATAATTCACGACAGGATGCCGGACGGCCGAAGCCATTAAAATTCGACTCACCCTGGGGATCTAACAGTCCTATTTAGGGCTCAGTTAATTGGAAATATTAAACATTTTAACGTTAAAGGCATTTTTAAATAGAAGACGTGCCCGAGCAGGTAGATGACAAAACCAGCCACTAGGGAACTTTTTGTTCACTACGGCAGGTACGCGACCCTTTTCACCAGATTGTGTACGTTTTTTTCTATGGAATTGGGAACTTTTAAAAGGAAAAATTGTACTTTTACGAATAAGGGTCGAGATTGTTGTTGTGCATCCAAGGGTTTTTATGTTGCACGTGGTAAAATTATATTTCGCATTTAAACGATAAATTGTCCAACTACATATTATTATTTTCGTTTTAAGTCATCGTTTAACAGAGCTCACAGAGCCTTAATACATGGATAGCGTTTTTAATTGATATGATTTAATAAATAAGTAAATACAATTTAATTTTAACCGATGTTTTATCTTCTATTTCAGAACCAAACTCGACCAGTGCAGACGATGAGTGCCACACTGAACGGTGCACTGGGGCCTGTCGGCACCGGCACCGTGACCAACGGCGTCGGCTGGGAGCAGCATCCAGTGCTCGCCAGAGCTGCCTCAGTGCCCGCACATCGCGCACTCGCCGGTCTCCTCGACCGTCTCGGACACCGCCGCCTCGAACGCACCACAAGCGAGCCCGCGCCGCCACCACCCGCCACCAGCCGCTACAAGACCGAACTTTGCAGACCATTCGAAGAGGCGGGAGTCTGCAAATACGGTGACAAGTGCCAATTTGCTCATGGCGTACGCGAACTTCGCAATCTTCAGCGCCACCCCAAGTATAAAACGGAGCTCTGCCGCACCTTCCACTCAGTCGGCTTCTGCCCCTACGGACCCAGATGCCACTTTGTCCACAACGCTGAAGAGGCGAGACGCCGTGAGCCGCCATCCCCGGGAGGCTCCTTGGCGTCGCTGTCGTCCGGTGGCTCGATGGCTTCTTACATGAGCGACGGATCCCGCTCACCTCGCTCTCCTCATTCGCCGCTGGCTCCTCAATCACCGCAGGCGCCGCACTCTCCGCCCGCGATGTCGCCGCCCGCTCACGCCACTGCCTTCGCATTCCGCCGCACGCATTCGCCGGACCCTGAAGAGGAGCGACTCCCCGTGTTCAACCGCCTCTCGTCGGCGTTCGGCGACCTCGTGATCGCCTAGACCAGCCCGACCGCCTAGTCCTAAGTTAACAATCCGAGCGTAGCGTATAAGGATCGTCCGTCACCTTAGTGCCTACTCGACGTCTTCCAACCAGCGCCCGAGCGCCGTCCCGCTCGCCGCGCCTCGCGCCCGCACACCCGCTCAACGAATGATCTCCAGTTTGCCGATGTTCTTTTACTACTTTGCCCTGTAATATTGTAAAGTTAGTGTACACTGGCGTCTCGAAAGTTTGCGGTGTGAATATAATGGTATGCATCTTATAGTTATCGGCACGCACTTGTATATGGCACCTTATATTATTAGATATTTATTGTGTAGCTCGCGGAAGTCTTCCCGATGCGATCCTCCGCCGAGCGGTGTCTGTGTAAAGTTAGATTATAGAAACATTTTATTTATTTCGTACTGCCTATCCGCGCTCGGTACCGTACCGCGAGAAGGCGCTCGTGATCTATATTTAAGGATTTAAGGTAATAATTTATTATTTATTTCGAGTCTCTTTAACTGTAATAATTATTTTATAGCTGCGATGCCGCACCGCATACGGACGAGGCACGCGTCGACGGGACGTGGCTCGTTACTGATTAGTGATTACTGAATATCTTCAGCTCGGCTGATTCTGTTGCATAAAATTACACTACTAACTGTCCGTTACCACCGGAGACGTTCAATGGAATTAGTCGTCGCCGACCTCGGGAGCGCTGTCGGTTCATTCTCTCGTTAAAAATGTAAAAAAATTGTAAATATCCAAGCAGCACAACTGTCGAAGTTCCCGTGTTTCTCTGTGTCCTGGCATGCTCGCTCGCGTTCGAAGGCTAACCAACACAGCTAGTTATATCGATCACGCAGCACACTCGAGAAGCACGGGGCGATCCTGCGGCGCGCCGCCTCAAGCGGCTCGTCTGCGAGGATTTTTCCTTTTTGCGTCGAACGAGGAGGGCGAGCGAGCTCAAACCTGTTTGAAGTTTTGGTGATTGTTTTTTTCGTCCTCGCGCCCGCACTCTCGAGTCCCTCTCGCTTCGGCGCACGACGAGATCGCGTCCGGACCTACGCAAAAAATGACAGAAATCGGAGAATGCGCCTGCCGAACTCCCGAGATATCGTACCAATATACATGTATGAAAATATAAGCAACTACTTTAATAGTATATAAATAAAAAAATATAGGACGGCGGAGAGGCGCCGGGCGGCGGACCCCCCTTCCCCTTGCGCTTCCACGCCGCGCGCGCGCCTCTCACAATCAGTGCCTTTTACTTTATAACAAAATAAATCGATTATAATATTTAATTTTAGTTGACCAAGATAGAATGAATGTTTATTTATTGTCTCCTTTTGAATAAAATATTCAAATTGGCACAGTTATTACTTTTGTACTTTGACAGAGCTAAGTGATTAGTTTCGACGTAGAATAGTTTTTTTTTCTTTGAATTTAAAGTGTGATATTTTATAATATTTATATAACAAAGTTTAAAGTTTTAATTAAGGGACCAATGTAAGTGATTAGGAGAAATTCTGATAGAACCGACCGACCGGGTACGCGTTGGAACCTCACCGATTGTATCCTAGTACCGGCCAGCAGTTGATATTTTTGATACTGTCTCATCTATGATTTTGTACTATCAATAAAATAGCATTTTAACCATTGTTGGTTTTGTGTTTGATTATTATTGTCTGTAGATAGAATGTGGATGTGGGTGTCCTCAGATATTCTATAGTGATTAGTGTCAGATTTCTCCATCTCATAAGGAGTCGCTGCATGGTGACCGCTAAAAGATAATAATTTTGTACCTAATGTTAAGTATAGTTTTAAGCGTTTTCATAAAGTTCGCAAATATTATTTATTATCAGTTCATTACGAATTATAAACCATTAAAGCTGATTTATTTAATTTCTTTTGTATTTAAAACGAACATTTAAACTACGATTACTTGTAACTTAATGTTAGTTATATAATATCATGAGTCATTTAATATAACAGGCATTAGTTTAAAGCTGTAGTACCTATGTGAGTTGTAATTAAGTATTTAATTTTTTTTTTAATTTAATTCCAATCTAAGTTAATCTTTCAATAAAAATGACTACTCTATTCTCTTACGGACAAAACAAATTAAGGCTAAAGCTTGTTTATGACATTTTTTTCTTTAAGTTTCTTTATTTCCATCTGCATTTCTATTGAATTATAGTCAAAATATGTTATAAACCTCTTTTATTTTTGTTTTTCTTACCCTAACCGATTCCATTCCTTTATTCCATTCTTAAACCCTGCATGATAAAAATAGTTTAGTTCATTACAAAAATAGCATTTGAACATTAGTAAACTAGTGGTAATTTAATAATTGAACAGTAAGAAAACATTACTTATTAAAAATTTCGATTAATTGACAATTAATTTTAATTTAACATAGTTATTCATTTGTTATATCATTAATTTATTTTAAATAAAGAATTTAATTAAATTTAAACAACCTACAGAACGCTAAGATATAGGTATCTTAGCGATAGTAGACAATTCATTATGTACGAAAGTACAATAAAATTTAGTTATAGAGAATTGCAATGTTAGACTCATAAACATATTTGGCGGGCATATACTCGTACTGCGCATTTGACACATAAAAAATATTAATATTACGCGCAAATATTTTTGTAAAGTTTATATAAAACTAGCTTTGGCCCGTGACTTTGCACTTTAATATTACATATAAAGCTTCCTCTTGAATCACTAAATGTAAAAAAATCGTATCAAAATCCGTTGCTTACTTTTAAACATCTAAACGTAGTAATATTTGCGCGTAATACATATAAATTTGTCTTATACATACAATGCATATAAAACTGTCTTGAGTTTAAGTTTAGTCTAATTACTCATCAATCTTAGTACCTATTTACGTATTATACCTATACTTAACTGGGACGCATTGTATTAAGTATGTAACAGAAGTAAAAAATAAAGATATCAATATACTGCACAATTGCATTAGGTCACTGTCATCCATGGATATCTGTAATCAAACTCAAGTTTATTTATTGAAAAATTAAAGCCCTTATTAATTAATTAAAGCCCTTGTTGAAATTAGCCACAGACGCGCTTCTCTGGGGACGATATTTTGTATTTGTACGGGTACCACATTAGACATGACAGTAGTCCCCAATGCTGTTTTTATAAAGTAGAAATAGAGGACTGTCTGACAGGTGCCTCCAAATTCGAAGCACGAAGATTCCTACCATCCATTCATCAGCTTTCTGATGTTCACAGATGGAAATAGGCCTCCTCTTTTGGGCATTTTTGCTCAATACTCACCGCACCTAGCAGGCGTGATTGTGAGCGCAGGATGCTATAGTTACACTGAAAGACCCTGCTATCCCTCACCTAAATTTTTAGCCTGAGCTACCTCCAATCTCTAGTTGAAGCTGGGAAGAATCGATA
>DWPV01000176.1:0-36328 GCA_018251915.1 Urbanus proteus proteus
ATCTTCAGCTATCCTTCAGTGAAAGTCCCGTCAAAATCCGTCCAGCCGTTTAGAAGATTAGCTCAGCCAAACAGACAGACAGACAAAAAAATGTTTAATTGCATTTTTGTTATAGGTATCGTGAATACTTTCATATGCATAGAGAAAAAAAATTTGAAATCACAAACAGACACTTCAATTTTATTTATTTGTATAGATGTTGTTATGCTATGTTGCATGTATGTATGCTGTACAGTAATACAGTAATAAATAATTATAAATTGTAATATAATATTGCAATAAAGATAGTGTCACTTCTTGTTTGAAAAATAAGACTGAAAATTAAAATTTTAATGCGAAAGTTATGAAAAATTAGTGCCTCTATAAATCAAAGCTCCGACTAGTTGCGGGTTTCTTTAATAAATTCCGCTCATTTATACCGCCTTTGTTCGAGAGTTGCTTGTTTTTTGAGAAACTTGAGCAATTTCATTATCTGCAATGTTTCAATGAGCTTTTTGTAAGCTTTTGACATGACAAAGTGGAAGTTATGTGGGCTTTTGTTGTGTACTGGTTTAGGTCGAAGGGAATTAAATTTTTAATCTAGGAGATAGCGAGCAGTTTTACAGATAGTTGCTCGTTTTTGGGTTTTGTAACCAATGGACAAAAATATAACCATATAGATTGGTACTTAAAAATTTTAGAGTGTGTCTACGGCTAGTATACCAAAAACTTTCAAACTAAGAAAAAGATAAAAAGCGCGCTTCTTATTTATTTAGGCTTATCTATTTCTTTATTGTAATAGATAGATTAACTGTGTTACAAGGCGGCTACGCATCTATAACTAACCATACACTGTGTGTTCTGTTCTGAAAAGAGACATACCTATCCGATGCGTTCCTACTCAGCCCTTAGGGGTAGTAACGCAGTTGTGATGAACCTTAGGTTGGACTTTCATCTTATCTGGGGTCGATTACACTTACCATCAGGTGCATTTCATCCTAGTCTGCTACTTCGATCATATAAAAAACAGGGGGGCTACGCATCCTAAATTTACGTGAGTTTCTAACGATATTAGAAGTTGATCATCGATGATCAAGGGTTGCCATATTACCCTCAGATGGAATGTATGTGCGATTGATACTTAAAATTCTCTTAAATGTACATACTCTTTATAAACCGGAATTGATTATCAATATCAAGTATATTAAATATATAACCAATACATAACTCTAAAATCATACTATACTATAGTTACCTGTAAATCTATCTGCCTAATCCCCGCGGTCGCTAATTGATTTCCGCTTCGCTTGAGTTTTAATAAAATGTAATTAGGATTAAGGCTAAGCTCGGCCCTAGTTCGAGCGTGAATGAGCGGAAGCGTAAGCGAGCGTTTTATTCAGTAGCTCTGAAAATTATTAGCGCGCTCTTAATTAGTTTATAATTTTTAAAAGTAAAGTATATACTATTTTTTCTGTTGTTTATTTGTTGTAATGATAATATATGTAATATATTATATTAGTTGCTACCCCTGGAGACTAAGATAGAACGCCTCGGATAAATTTATTTTCCTTGCCACACTTCTCAAACAATATAATAAGTGGTTGATTGTGGTAACTATGGCGGTGGTGTCTTAGAGGTAAACTACAGACAATTGTATATATTTATTTCGATTTGGTTTACTTAGTTTTTTATTCATTTTGATATACCGTAATTATTATGTCTCATATTAAAAAAAAGTGCTTATGATAATAATTTTGTATTGTTTGTTCACAGGTAACAACCATAATAATCTCACAGTCGCAACGTAAGTTAATTAATGACAATATTATGGTGCATATTATTTCCACGCCATTAATGTATGACGTAATTAATAATTGAGTAAACAAATATATTTATTCATGCATAAATTATAACAATTTATCACCAGATAGAACCACTACTGATATTTATCAAAAAAGATATAGGTACCTCTAGTATCACTAAAGTTGAAAGAAAAATTAAGTAAATCCGAAATTTTCACCAAAAAAAATATACACGACGAATAGATAACCTCTCTTCCTTTGGGAGGTAAGTTAAAAATTACATGACATATACTATTCAAACATAGTCCTACTTCGAAAAAGGCCTTGTAAGAAATAACTACGACTATTTTCTTGGTTTTTATTCAATAACAATAAAAAGGTAATACGAAGTTACTTTTCATCACTCCAACCGAAAATATCTCTCATCATTTCTCACTAGGGTTTACTTTCGATCACAATGTTTATCCCCTTGACGCGTGTGTGTACAAGGCACTGTTATTAAAGGGTCATTGCTCGATCACAATATTGGGAACACGTGTGAACGCGGCTTTATTTCCCTAAGGGTTAGGTACGGACTGAATTGATATGTTTAACAGTTTAAAATATTAGGTATAAAGCGTGTGAGTCTTTTTAATGTGATCGAAGTTGCATCGAGCATGCAGTCCACTTGACGGTAAGTGGCCACTGCCGCTTATGGACATCTGTAATCAATCCCAGATAAGATCAAGGTACTGCCTGAGTTGGTTCACAGATGCATTGCTACCACTGTGCTGGAACGCTTCGCACATGTTTCCCTTACCACATCCTTCAGACCAGAACACAGCAGTGCTTAACACTGCCATTATAAGGCAGAAATAGGAGTGGCGGAGGTGCCGCCGGAGTCGAACTACATAGAGTTCTACCACCTTAAGTCTCTCTTCTTGTGGATGTCGTAGAATCGAAAAAACTTATTCGCTAGGGCGAAGGTAGGCGCTCCCACCCATCTGCTGAATGTCCCTACATTCAGAAGATGGATGCCAGCGTCTTCCTGTGTAATATGAACACTCACTGCGGTCACTAATATGCAGGATAGACGCGGTGACTATTGGCAAAAAAGCCCTGTTAGGCCTATGGACTTCAAAGGATTGATCGATGTATAAAGCTCCACGGTTGCATCCGCATTGTAGCTTCAGTGAGTTCCAGCGCATCCCAGTTGTAGAGATTTGTGTTCAACGAAACGTAACAAATCGCATGTTTTCAAAAACTAGTAATCCGTTTGCGTAAATAAGTCGCATATGCCATTACGAATTTAAAGGCGCAATTTTTGATTTTTAAATTTTTATCCAGTGTGTTAGTTGAGGTACTACTGAAATAAATGTTATTAAATCTTATTGATATATTATGTTACCTTACACAATTATGCTACAAAGTTCAGTTAGCACAAATACACATTTTATATTTTGTTTAGATGGTAAATTTTTGCCATTTTATTTCATACCTCGTTTTTTAACAAATTATTCATTGATATAACAATATTACGATTACATCTCAGACTCGTTAATAAAATATCTATATTTATGATATCTCTGAAATCTAAATATCAATAATTACCACTAGGCTTCTTATAGCAATTATTCTTCTATCTGCCAACCATATATCCAACCACTATAAATGTATGGACGTTAAATATTTATGTCGGCGTTAATATCGTGTCCAATCAACAGTTAACGCCACCACGTCACCGCGGTTCGTTAACGTCCGGCCGGACTTAGCGCGGCGTTTCATATTGTTGGCATTAACGCGTTAATCTATGACGTCATATACAAATTGAAAGTGAAATGTAAAATTAAACACGCTAATTTAAGAAACGATATCACACCGCTTAATATTAAATCAAAGTTAAAGTGTTATTATTTAAACGCATAGGTATCGATGTGAATTTAGTGTAGCATTAGTACTATATACCTCAGTGGTTTTTAATGCTATGTTTATAATAGTATAATATGTGTAATTAATGTTTATATGTTAAATAAATTAAAAAAAAGTTAGTCAGATTTCCGTCATGATCCAGTATACTTCAAATAAACTGGGCTTCGAATGATGTAACAAAGCGTCGTTCATTATACCAGACAATAGATTATCTGTTGCTTTTGTATGATGAGGAACAATATTCGAAGGCCAGAGGTCAGGACGTACGCGCTGTGCAACCTGTTACTCAATGACCACCAATATAACTGGAATAAAATTGAGAATACATGATAAATACATAATAAGGGCCCATATCACTGGATTGGCGGCCTTCCATGACAATCAAACCTTTGAATGAAACCTTTGAAAAAAAATGATCCTTTCAAACCTTTTGCCGAATGTTCATATTGAACAGATTGCAAAGAAAAATACAAAAAAAAAGTTGTTGATGACTTATTTCCACTTGTTGTGATGGTTAATTATTAAAAAATAAAAAATAAAAATGAATAATACAACACAACGTATAATATTATAATTCACAGTCTTAGATTTTAATTTCAGTTCCATTTTATTTGTAAGACCACAGAACAAAATCTTAATCAATGTTAAAAATACCACAACGCAGCGTTGACACGCAGGCAGTGTGAAGCACCCTAATCAATCAACGGGAACACGGGAGGCTCGGCTCAATTACGGGAGACCACCTACTAACCCATCTCGCTCATGTAGCCGTTATCGCACGAAATTGAAAGTGTAAGAGATTTTTATCTCTACTAGGATAAATTTAAATACAAGAAGTAAGAAAATGTATATCTGAAACGTAGAGTGGCTTAGAGATTTTATTTTTCACTCCCCTTTTACTTTTTTAGGAAATTATTTTTATATAATGTTTAACTAGCTCTCGTGACGTTATTTATGTGTTTCTAATTCTAAAATGTTAAGAAAAGGTTTTAAAAACATGTTTTTAATAAAGTCTTTTTTTCTGTCAGTTTTACGATTTTTTTTTTTTAATTTATTTATGCACATAAAATATACAACATAGGAAAACTTATAAAATAAATTTAGTTCTTCTAAAGGTTCTTTTTAGAAAACCCTTTCATGTAAACCTATATATTGGCTAAATAATAAATACGTCGTGGATTTTAATCGAAAAAGAATGTATGCAAAAATATCAATTTAATCGCCAATTGTTTCAAATCTTCTGTGATGGACTACTACCCTGGTCTTTATAAAATCGGTTACAGATGTTCATGGCAGTGGCCACTTACAATAAAATGAACTGCATACTCGTTTGCTACTATATTGCTATATAAAAAAAAACAGAACTGTATAAAAAAATATTTTTTACCACTAAAGTGTACCAATAACCGGTAAACGATATCGAGGGTATGTAAGACCCGTTTATTATCCTGTTCTTTGAACCTTGCATATTGTAAGAACCGTCCTTTGTGATTATAATTGTTATTTTTATAACGCACAATGCAAGGGTCTAAAAGGGATCTGTAACGCTCTTTTAACCTTACGAAAACGAGTTTATGATACTTATACCTGTACATTTTTTTAAGTTAACTGACATTTATTTAAGTATTTAGAAATAAATGAAAAAAATGACTAGGTACAGTGGCACCACCGCTTTTCATATTTTTTTCTAAGTAATTTACTGTATTCTGTTTTGCGGAGGGACATTCAATGATTCTTGTGTTCAAGCTATTACTAAACTGATTTGTTACAAAATTCCAGCATTGATTCCCGGTTAAAACAATGTCTAAATGATAAATAGCATACACTTCTGATCTGGACCTAGAAAACTATGTAATTATGTTTGTATGTGTATATTATGACACTTGCCCTGAAATAATGTGTTGATGAGATTTTAATCCTTCATTCATGCATTTTTTACAATCAGCAATTAAATTACGTTAGCAGGTCATTTCCCAACCGTAATACGCACTCCTATCCGATTTCCGCAACCTATTTCGAATTTTTCGTTCGAATTTTATTTTTTTCACTCTGAAGGATTTTCATCAGGTAATATAGCGTATCAGGCATCAGGCTTTATACCTATCTTGTCGGTAATAAGGGAAATTTGCATAATGTACCGGCAAGACTTTTTTGCGTTGGAAATACCGCGAGCGTTTTAGGGTTGAAATGGTTTGAGATAAGGAGATATCGAGTGCCTTTTTTAGCTATTTAAATGTAAAGGATAATTTTCTGACTAATTCTTCGTAAGGCATAAATGTAGAAGAGTTTTGTTTTTAATCTATTGCGGTAACTAATTAGTACGAATTAATAGACGAACGATGTGACTAAATGCTTTTTAGGGAAGGACTAGACAGCAGTGGTGAAACTAAGTTATAAACTAAGGTATAAATTAAAAAATATTTCTATTTTTTAATGACATTACCTTTAGGTTGTTGATATTAGCTAGCATGCAAAGATACGCTTGCTACAACATAATAGCTTTATTTTTAACCACTTTGAAGCAACGGAATTTGCAGGGCAAAACAACCTGTCAAAGTATTGGATTTTGTTTCGAAAATATGTACTCACAAAAGTAGTGTAATCTCAGCTGTATTAAACTTATTACCACTATCAAGACACCATGTAAAATATTTTTCAAACAATTATTTCGAAGCTCAAATTATACACGCAAGCATCGTTTCCGAACTTCAAAATATACGCAAGCCTCTGTTTCCGTACAAAATTTTAATCTTTTAATGCACTGCATTATGAGTGGAGAGCATCAAAGCTACGTAGTTTAAACGCTGAGTAATTTCTCACCCATCCTTTCTCCACTATCACTGAATTTGCTTCAGCTGGTGGTGAATTTCACGCCATTTAAACTTAAAAGCAGTGTAAAATAACAAGTCGATGAAAAACAACCGCGGGTTGTGCTAGTGTTGGAACGTGTACGATGAGCGATGGGTTTTGTAAGCTAGAAAATATACGCTGACGCTATAGCGAAACTAAAGTTAGTAAACACAAAAAGTTACATGCAATTTACTATACGGCAATAAAATATTGTGATTTTTTTCATGTAGAATTAATTGTACATTATATTTTTCTTGAAGAAATCTCTATGTACTTTAGAAGAAAGAGCACTTAAATGAGCAAAAAATAGTTTTAGTATACATTCAACTTCATGTAATTGTGTCTGGTTGGAACTACGTTGCAGCCAACCGAATGCAACTCATATAATATATAATTATTATGTATGTAGTTCAGGAGCTTAGTGTAAAAGTTATCATGGAAATAAAAATGAAAGTTGAAGTGAGATGTATTAGAATAACTTAAACAATTAAATATTCATTTTGATTCATCCTGTGTAAAATACAGTTAATTACGTTACTAAGTTTTTTTATCTCTTATCGCATACTAGCTGCTCGCTGGCGATGCGACGGTTGCATTAGTACGTAAACTCTTTCAGGCGCTCCATTACAAACGCATTTAGCACCACACACTTTAAATTGAACGACCGAAAACCAGCCTTACCGCTTACGAAATAGAGCTCAAACACCTCTTAAGTGTAGAGTAAGCTTTCGACAATGCAAACTTAAATGAACCGCTCGGGTGAAGCAATATGAACTCTATATCTTAGGTAATAGGGACATAGTGGTGGTATAGTTAAATGTTGGACACTTAACGTCTCATTGTATCCTTGTCTGTCTGTCTGTCTCTATGACAAATTGCTTCTTGCAAGCGATTAATGGACGTGTGACGTCACTGGATTTATGATCCTGTCGGCATAATCCCTGGAACTAAGTTCAGATGCGGGATTACTGAACATTTGTTGAGGTATACCTAATTGTTTTTAAGCGATTTGTTCATTACTAAGATGGATGGTTTGGGTTTTTGAATTCGTAATTTAGCTCTTAATTGTATGTCATTAACAGTAAATTATTTATACTTTATTAATAATTCAACCAATTTTTAAATTAAGTGACTTAAAGCTTCACATAAGAAATTTCTGTATCACATAGAAATAAAAACATAAGCACCTAATATAATCTACGTGTTTATTTAGATGATTGAAGATTTATTAAACCTTTAATCATCTATAACCCGAAATCTATAACCCTCTACATTTACCGGATTATTAGAAAGTAATTTGAACCATGAATATACGAAAAATGATTAAACATTAAATTTGTAATTTTATTTAACATTTAAAAAAAACTACCATGATCGCAAAAAAAAAGTAAACAACTTCATGCTACTTTTATTCACCTTTTCTTTTAAAAGTATTATGAACAAGCCCTATATTATCATCCGTAAAACTCGCTGGATATTTCTATAGTAGACGAGTCACTATTCGACTTGTCCTTGGAATCTTGACTGTCCCTACCATAATCGTAGAAGAAGTGGAGGCCACGCGCCAGGTCCTCGCCAGTGTCATTCTGGCAGCGGTGATCGTGGATCTTAACAAACACTGGAAAGATACGGGTAAACAGTCTTTGCACATACACTAGAAGGTAGAAGTTATTCCTGATAGGTCTTTTCTTAGAATCAAACTTAGATCATTCAAGTTATTCCCTAATATTAACAATCACTGGGAAAGTCTAACCCTTTATTATAATGTTTAATCCGTGTTTTTAGGCTTATAATAAGGCTTAGAAAGTTAGAGCTTTATTATTAGCTTATTTATTTTTTTGATAGCGTCAGTTGTGGATGTGAATAAAAACTGAAACTTCAAACTAACATTTCTTAAGACTTTTCATCTTTTCTTAAGGCTAATCATTTCTAAAACCCTCAGAATCAGTTGGTGATTTATGTAATTTTGTTTGAACGTGACATTACAGTAGTAAAACATAATTATTCAAAGGGGTAACATACGACATAACGTCCTTGTTCTCTATGTTACAATTAAGTATGATAGTCTCAAAATTAAATTGTAACGAGTTTAACAACAAATCTTCATTTTCTAGTCATTGTAAGTTCAATAATGAGACGCCCGTACTCACTCGTTCCATCCTGACAGTTTCTGTAATGCATCATGCAGTCGCTCTTGAAGGACCGTCTTGCCCGCTGGTACCCACCACAGATCCAATTGATGGTTCTATCTCTCCATTTCTTCATCATGTCCTCAGGGCATGGATGGCACTTACGATGCCATTTTCTCCTGGATAAGATAGATTTTAATCGAAGTGTTGAACAAATTTGTAGTACACCTGATGGTAAAGTCACTGCAGCCCGTGGTTATCGTGAATTCCTCCTGAATCGATGAGCAATGCTCTACGACAGGATGTAGATGGACTCCTCATATATGGCCTCACATTAGCTGGCATTCGAGACACTCCACCAGATAGTAGAAATCATGCTAGAAATAAGTGGCGTAATGGTCCGCAGTCAAGCCTGATTCTACAGTTTAAGTTGTAAAACCCAGTCATACTTTACGTAAAGATATGTTGCAACTTGTTCTCCAGAGGGAGACATGTATGTGCAATCAACTTCAATGTCAATTCCATAGCACATCTACCGGCTGTATGGCCACTGTTTGGTATACTGCATATCACATCATATCATGCCGACTTTCATGGACTGTCCTGTCATTAACTGAAGGTTTTGGAAGAGTTGCATATTAAAAGGTCAAATTGACAACTTTACCATCCATGCCGCTCCTGTGTAGACTTGGGGTTATATTTGTTATGATCTGAGTCTGATGACGATGATGATGATGATGCTGATAGTCCTAAACTCTCCGCTGAATTGTCTGAGTCTATAACCATAAATTTATTAGATTTAATTAAATTGAACGTTACAAATCAAATGCATAGTCTAAGATAAACTCAAGAATGACAAAAATACTCTATACTTGACTAACGCGTTACAATTTTATCACTTGTTTATGCAACAGGAATCCTTAATTTAGTTCTTACAGATAATAATACTTTGAAGTAGCGTAAGACTTGTATTATATTCCGTGTTTTAATATTAGGTGTTCTTGATGTATTAACTCTAGTTTATATAAAAAAAAAAACAAAAAGTATGTCTAAACTCCCGCCTAAATAAAAAGAACACTTGAATATACCTAATTATAACAATAAAATTTTGTCTAGTGGTTTATAATGTTATGTTATAATGAAATTCATGAATAACAGGACACTTTCTTTATGTCAGAATAAAACCTTGTGTAAGAACAATAAATAACATACCACTTTTTGGATCTCCCGATGACGATGATGTAGATCTCGACTTCTTGTTGGACCTTCTAGTCTCTTTTAATTTCAAACTATTGTTCACATCGTGTATAGTTTTATTCTCTATCAGCGGTACTACTGATTGTGCTGTTTTTTTCAAAATAATATCATATAAATGTTTCTAAAGTATGTTGATTTCATTAACAATATTATATTACTATGTAAATTGCAGAATTTAGAAAATGGATGGAAATCTTTCCGACACTCTACGATGGTTTTATTTTTTTATTTTTTATGTACAATCAAAATGATCAGAGTTTTAAAATCGATTTCCGACTACTAGAGTGACACTAGATATTGTAAATAACTCACCAACAGCTAGTAAAACAATGATTTCTAGCCAGCGACACACTTGCCGGCGAGCCATGACGAATGTTATCGGCAGTTGCTATCAATTTAATTTTTTTCCTTCAAAAATCTATGGAAAATCATAAATCCATTCAGCGTAAACGTTTATTGCCTTTCAATATTACGGTTTTGCGAAACGGCCCGCTTTCGAACGGTCTTCAGTTATTTCAGATCGTGACTCCAGATTCACTTCTGTTAAACATGTGTTTCATTGACGACGATACGCGACAGGCCACAGAACATAATTCTGTATATCCTCCAAAAACTATACAGAAATTTGAAACAATTTGGTAATGACTTCTTATTAACAGACAAACAGACAGACTTACTGTTGAATATTACGAATTCATAATCTTGACATTAAGAAACACCTTCCTTATGATTACTTAAATATTTGCATTTCAAAGTAACTACCAATTATTATCATTTCGATTGATATTGAAAAATATTTCTTTCTTTGCTTAAAAAGAAGCTATATTTAATATCTTTCGCACAAATACATCGTACGTAGTAGAACAAGTTGGTAATTTCTGAGGACTGGATTTTATGTTTGACTTAACTGGCTTTCCATTCCTGGTTGCCTAATGGCATTGAAAGATTCGTTCGCTTTATCTGGAAGCGGTTTTGAGGAACTGTTTCGGTTGGATGGTTTTCTAATATGGTTTTTAAGATATTGCTATCGGTTTCAGTTATATTCTCATTCTTGTTCGTTTGTTCAGTAATATGGTTGTGAATGTATACTAAGGTTTATATCATTGTATTGGTCTTATTATTACGGTTATTGAAGTTTCTTTAGTTTTGCAAATGCTATGTATGTTATTTCTTTAATCAGTTTCAACTCATTTGGTATAATTATTCATAATGTATTGGTCTGTTTAAACGATTTTTTTTATCTCATCTTTAGATCTCCATTTAAAAGCAAGATAAAAGCTATTTTGCAAACACAATTAGGATGGGTAAGATCATTAATTAAAGATTAATTATGTGTAATGTAAGAGTGAACGTAAAAGATTGGGTGACCGAATCCAGAAAGTGATCAATTGTGGGAAACAGCGTACGAATAATAAATGAGTGGGAGATCGATCGATGTAACGAATCGACCCTATGTTTGAACGTGGGGTATTTCTGTATTTATTAATCGCTGTTTGGATTGTGGTAGAACTTTCTATAGAACGTTTTCTGGGGAGGAAGCATATTTACATCTATTCTATAACATGCAATTTATATGTTATGAAATAGACTCATTTGAAAATTTGAAAAAAAAAAACAATAATATTACAGTTTTATAAAATAAATAAAACAAGCATTTAATTTCAGACCATTATATTGCTAATTTGTCACTAGCATTTATAAACATCTGTGTTCAACAAAAATAAATAGGATTAGAGATTCAAATGAAATAAGTTGCTACCCCTGAGAAATAATTATAACTAACTTAACTTAAATGTGTCTTTAGGCATGTAGATATTTGCTTCTTTTGTTCTAGAAGTTACTTAAAAATCTCATGAAGTTTGTTTAATTAGTCATAATGTAACGAAAGGTTATATTTTGTAGAAAACACGGCAGGAATAATAATGTTTCTGTAAGATCAATGGGTGGGTGATAGGGATGCTGTGCTGAATGTATAGGTGGGGATTACCGCATTTGCTTTATTAATTGCGAACATTAATTATCAATATGGCGGTTGTGGTGCCCATGTGGTCGGGCCGCCTGTGCCCCAGGATTACTGATTCAATGAAACTACTTTTATGACTTATACTGGTAAATATTAAAGTACTGCAGTCTAACTTCATTCAGATGACGACAGCTTATTTTTGGTGTTCTAAAAAAATGAGTTCAGTTAATTTTATTAGCGGAGAATGTTTTGTGATTTGTGACGCTTAATAATAGTAAAATTGCATATTTGACTATGCTGTTTAAATCAAAGATTTTATCCTAAAAAATACGTTACTATCGTAAATTTAATAAAAAACTAAAATTGTCATTATTTATTATTTAATATATTTTCAATCAAAAACGGTTATTTTACGCTACACCTTGTAAATGTAGAACCAGTGTCTTCCATGATATGTGTCATTCTTGCAACGATAGTCATATAACTTCACAAACACTGTAAATTGAAATATAATAAACTATTAATTGAAGATTATTATCATTTATTTTAAAAACTAGCTGAATAAACACGGTAAATATATTTGGATTATATTAAAATTTATTTCTCATTGGTGACACACAATCCGGGCTTTCCCCAGATAATCGTGAGACTTAAAAAAGGTTTTAATTGAGGCAGGAATGACAGCTATAAAATGTGGTTTTACGAAGTAGTTAATCTTTAACGCAAAGTTCTGTAAAATTTGACAATAACAAAAGAAAGATAAAAACAATGAAAGAAAGTTAATCAAATAAAAGAACTTTGAACGTATTCTTAACTCTTCTATTCATTACATAGAAAGAAGTTCTTCCTACTCCTTTCTATTTGAAGATTATTAAATAATTTAAAATATCCGTCAATAGCTACAAAGAGAACAAGCGGTGTCGGTAATTGTATCAAAGCTTTGAAATATGAAGCCGGAGTAATTTATAATTACATCAGTATCCCTTTGCCTTTGCACTTTAATGTTTTAATTAATTTAAGGAACTGATGCTTTTGCTCCGTTTCAGTTGCTCGCTTCATTCTTCCCTTTGATTCTCTTTGATCTGTAAAATATATAAGACGAGCCTTCTCCGTGCATACCGCTCAAACGATTTATAATTCTTATACAAGAACCCGTTGAAATATATCCTAATAGTTAAGGATAAAATATTTTATGTTACCTCATACTAATACAAGTATCATTCAGATTCAATAGTTTCCAATAATAGGTCAGAAATTTAAAATACGGGTTTAAATTCAATTTTAGTTAAAATTTACTCTTTCTAAAAAATAAATATGTATTTTGAAGTCCTTCATTCCATTTGCATGATTATTTTTATTGTGATTACGTAACCTATTATTTACCCATAGCATTTTACACGTACCATTATTTATTTTTATTGTGATTACGTAAGCTAACCTAACCTATTGTCCCTCCATGGAAGATCATTAATTCCTACGTTTAGTTCGATGACTACATCCATTAGAAACCTGAAGAATCTGGAGATCTACACACAATCAGATGCGAAAAGAATATTAGTAACAGTCATGTTTTTACTAACTGGTCCCATCCTGGCAGTTCCTGTACCGCATCATGCACTCGCTCTTGAAGGAGCGCCGTGCGCGCTGGTAGCCGCCGCAGATCCACTTGATGCCGAAGTTCTTGTACTGTTTCATCATGTCGTGGGGACAGGGCGTGCAGACACGGTAGGTCTGGGTACTGAGGATTTTAGAATTTAAAAGTAGAAATGTTTTCAAATATTGAAAAATGTTACCCGAGATTGGCCATAGATGAGGAGTAAGTTGAAACTTCCTCCTATAATCCCATATCCTTCAACCAGCTACAATGAAAATCAGCGTACATAGGTGCAGTCCTGCTGTCATTAGAAAGAAAAAGGTATGGAGCATATTCAAACTCTTACATGCCTAGAACGGACGAAATTGCACGCATAATTTGATTAAATAATTGGTAAGTTACAATTGTAAGCAGCAACAATTATTATTGTAACATTTCAGTAGTATCTATGTAACTCACGCCCTTCTCCTCTCTTTGGTTTCAACTGAAGATGCTTCTGATGAGCGACTTGAACTAATGTATGAGCCGGAGGTTATTGAACTGAAATAAAATAATACCAAATAACCGTAGGTGATATTCCTGGCGTAATACCACATGATTCCAAAAGAACAGCAAAAGCGCTTCTTGTAGCCGAACTTTTTTATTTCAATACTATAGTTGAACGAAATGTAGAAAATGTTAAAGATGCAACAAATATAAATTTTGTAGTTAATAGGGGATGAAAATAACACTGTAAATGATATAATACTGTCAGGTCTAAAATTTATATCGCGAATATTGTTTCTGTAATAAGTTTTCTAATACCTGTCTCCACACAAGCCTCCCACTGTGATTTAAACTTACAATGTCTTAAATATAAAGTTATTAAAATGTTTTAGGATTAATTTTGAAGATGACGGTAATTTTTTATAATATAAAATGAGTACGAAACTAGACTGTAGTTATGTTAAATCATCATCAAATAATATAAATAATCTGAGAAGTGTTTTCTTCATTAAGAATCTGGACAAAGAAGCCATCCTTGATGCTCGAATAATCTTCTTATTGACAATGCCGTATCTTATGGTTATAAGGTTAAAGAATGTCCCTACGACGATGATCTGGTTCGATGCAGACTTTCTTAATTAATCTGTTACTTCTACCAACAGCGGTGTTTTTACATTTTAAACATTTTTCGTACTAGGTCTACCTCATTAACCTGGTCAAAATGCAAGTCAGTTTTATATCTTTCAAGAAGATTATTATTTCAAAAGCTATCTTGCCATTCCATTGATCTTTTATTTCATGGACGTTCACAATTTGTGTTGCAATAAATAATGTTATCTTCCTCTATTTTAAAGTTCAGGTTATTAAAGTATTTCCAGGCTCAGGTAAACCCATTTCGCGCGGCAGTTTACTTAAGATGTCACTAGCAATGACATCGTATTTCTAGAGACTCTCATTTCTCTGGATATTTATGACCGACTTGTAGGCTACATAAATACTTTCTGTTCAGCGACGGTAGATGCATTTATTACGCAGTTTTTCCTATTTAATATTATTATTGTAAGTTTAAAAGTCTCGTTTGAATAAGTCAGCATCACTACGCTTTAAATATGCAATGAAAATATCGATATACGTTTAAATTAAAATGTCTCAAGAATTTTATATTACTTCTGTATGATGTCAAAAAGGATCAATTGCCACCCAAATCAATGAAAAGATACTTAGGGATTGCGGAAACCACAATTTTATAAGTAATCTATTTGACGTTTAAAACTTAACGAAAGTCATTTTTGAAAGTAGTTGGTACATAAGCAACTTCATTAGAAGATATTGCTAGCTTCTTTTTAATACCTATTTATCGCCTTTAGTTACGTTTCCTATAGAAAGTGAGTAAAAAATCCAACTTTCACTCTTACCTGGAAGTTTCCGATATTTTGCTCATCAGATCACTCCCTGATTCTATCGACGTACTCGTCTTATAGTCGTACCAATCGGGTCCTCTATGGTGAGCGTCACCAAAACCAGCGAGGTTCTTTATGTCGTCTATGTAGGTTAATTCAAAAGGTGTTATCCCTTCTTCGCATTTAATTACTGGAAGCAAATGCCAAAATTCTAATTCTAATAATTTGTAATCTAAAATATTGTGTAGGTACGTGTGTACCCTTGTTTGGCACTATACTTAAAACTACCTCTTTTTGAACCTTGTCCCACCACTATTTTTAACTAATTTATAACCTTACTTAAAGCAAGACTTCAATTCGACAGTTTTTTTACAATCATTTTGGCACTGTTTTAGAAATATTAAATAAGGCTAGCAGCATATTGTACACTAAACTGTGGCCTAACTCTTATCCTAAAAGGGAAGTCTTGCTTAAAACTGGAGAAGTAAGCAGGTGATAAGACAACAACGATGCGTTATCCAATTTCCGATTAATTTTAAAATAGCGAAAACCTCTCAGGATACATATTTATTAACTGTATTTTCCAAAAGACAATCTTTAACCCCATCAAAAATAAAGCAGGACATAAAATCAAATATGTTATTGAAATGATTGCTTTAACGTAACCCTAGCAAGATTTAGTTATCGAAGGCCGAGCCGAGTTGGTCCAGATATGCGGGAATAAATCTGAGGGCATTTCCATTGAATTTAATATCTGAATTCCTTTAAACGGTCGACCGGATGTACGTCAGCATGGCTGCATATATTGAACACTGCCGTATATTAAAAGTGCTGGCTAGATATTCTAGTAATCTCACATAAGTTAAATCCATGAGGATTGTGGCTGTCGAACTGATTTACTGTTCTGAACTAAAGAATGAAGAACTGTTACAAGGAGCAAAATATTATACGAGTAGTTTGAATAAGTAAGATTTTGTCGTAATGGAAGTTTACGTTGCTTTTAGGCTTTGATGTATCGTAAGTAATGTTGTCATAAGATATTATATCTTAGAATATCTTCGGCTTCCTGTTTCGGTGATTTGAGTTTAAATACATGGATAACGTTTTTTGAAAAGTAACTAGGCTAGTGTAACTGTATTTCTATTCAGTTTTAATAATTTAAATATAAATAAAAGCAAAACTAGCAAAATTCTGTAATTAAAAGAAAAAATAATTTCATTCGAAAAAATGCGAAATTTAATTCCAAAAAATAATTAAAAGAAAAAATAAAAATCTTAATTTTAACTAGAATGCTAAACTCTAATGTATATGAAAAACAAGTAAAACTTTAATTACATAACGTGCAAGTTTGTTGCATCAAATTAAATTTCCTTGGTTATTCCAAGATTCGTCTTAAATCGTCGACTGCAGCAGCATTAACAGATCGCACAGAACGAGACACTTCCCACATACATTTGCATTTAAATTCGAGTTCAACCAAGAATGTCAGAATATGCACATAAAATTTAGTTACTTCAACGTTATATCACCGCTTGAAATTATTAAAATCCTATCTTGAAACCACAGAAAATGAACGAACGACTGAACGAACGAAGAGCAATTAAATATAGAGTGGAAATGGTTAGTCGTAATGTGAGCATTAATTTTGTATTCAATTAAAAATACAATACCTTGTTTTTTTTAAAAAAAGAAAAGAAAGACTCAAAGAAGTCTTGTTCAGAATTCATAAGTACTTATTGAAAGAATACATTGCTTTAAGCTGTAGTCCAGGTATGTCAGACGGTCACTGGGAAATAATTGTACCGACACGCCTAAAAACCAAAGATTTTGATGATGAAAAAAAATAGGTCGTTCAGTGTACATCACCTTATAATTGTGACGGCGAAAAATAAAAAAAAGTCACTTGGTATACAGGATCTCGAAATTTTAACGCCAAAAATTAGAAATATGGTCATTCGATGTCAAACTTGACGGCGAAAAAAAAAACGGCCGAACCGAAGATTTTAGTACTTTTGAAAATCGTCTTGGTACATGGTACACAACTGTAAAAAGGGCGAGAAACTGGTACGAATACCAAGAAATTGGTACGTCTGACACCCATGCAATCTTTGGACACGATGTACCTTATGGCACTTCGTTATTTTTCTACTAAGTGATGCATTTTTGACGTATTCATTACCTTATAAATATACATACACCACAAAATCTGTCCTTTTTTGGTTTTGTTTTCCATGTATAAAATGAAGTCCACAACGGTTCCGATCATATTCAAAAATTAATATCTAATTAATGCATTGTAATTCTGCATAAACATAGACACGCATGCATTATTTTTGATTATGTGTTTTAGATAACCAAAAATGTAATTTGCAGCTAGAATCATAACTTAGATCCTGTATTTTCTTCTAAATTTAGATATTAAAAGCTGGCAGTTAACTCACCACTAATTAAGAGCATAGTTATAATCCAGGCCGCCATTATTATCCGCCTCCCTTTCAACACTAAATAAAGATTTTCTTTCATTTCTTCTTTCTATTACAGTCACATCTTTCCCTTCTCGGTGGGAAATATGAATGGAATATAAACCGTGCAGTTATAGTTTAATGGCTTGCTAGCCTTATGCTAACGGTTTCGTTTGCATTCGTTAATGGAAAATTTTATTTGGTCAATTCAGTTCTGTTTCATAATAATTTATTATTATGTGCATCGAGTTGTAATATGCTGGGTTATTGATTTAGTTGTGATTGACTGAGATTTCGTTATTCCTGATTTTCCAAAAATATAATTATTGTTGATTTTGATTGATTGAAAATATGGTATTTTGTTGTTGATTTTTTAGTTTCAGGCGAAATTCACGATGAAAATTATTATTTTATGTTATGTTATCCTAATATCATAGTATATAAGATTATTCCCATGTAAAAACTAAAATATGAAGTAAAAATATATATGCCTAAAATAAGACAGGTGCAGACCATTTCCGATTTTGGTATCAAAAACTAAAACACGTTTCAGATTGAAAATATCTGAAGGCTTCCACCTTTTCAACAAACAACTCGTTTGCAATACAATTTTGCAATAACACAGATTGTGTTTAAAAATCGTTTTGCGGCGCAGTTTCTCGTGTTATTGCTGGAATTGATGTTGGTTTTGAAATAACTACGCTGAACGAATTTATGTTTTCAATTTCGGTCGCTACGAAATGTTTGTTGCTCATGATCGTTTGTTCCGTGCCTTAAATCGCAACTACTACTGCATCATGGAAATAGTTGTCGGTAGAATCTCTGTAGTTAGCTAAATAGCATGTCGGAGAGGTATCCCTTTCAGAGAACCCTTTAGTAGTGGAACCATTTATGATACCAATCGGAAACCATTGTTGGAACTATTGTTTTATTATTTTGCAAAAATGTATGCGCCTGTGATCAATTTCATGTAGAATTACAAAAACTATACTACCTACCTATTATAAAATTGAGTAAATTATACCTATTTTAACGGTTTTCTTATTATCTATATACTGTTTATAATTATGTCAGTCATACTTGGCTAATTCTAAGGAAGCTATCAGTAGCTTCCTTAGAATTAGCCAAGTTATGGGTGCTATGGTTATACTTAAAAATGATAGTTCCCGACCCTATAAGCCCTATATACACAATTGCCCATGCTTGCGTTTCACACTGACATGAGACCGCTTTGTTACGCTAGTAGTTATATGCACAACATCGCAACAGACTATATGATAGTTATCTATGTACTCATATACTTATGCGTTTTCAAAAATATAAATCATAAAATTATATCAATTTAAATGCTTTCCATACCATATCCATAAAATATTTTTCTCATTTTCCGCCCGCCGACATTTCAAACACACTTGCAACTGCATTGAGAGTTAATTAAAATATTAATACATCACTGAACAATATTTTTGATAGCTTACTAGTAGGTATTTGATTTGTTTCATTTAATTGATCTGGCTTTTGAAAGATTTTCTTTATGAAATCTATATAACTTGTTATTTTTAAATAAACATACCCACTTGTACAACGTTTTATCGCTTAGCTTAATTTGAAAGATTGTTACTAAGTAGTTTGCTCTTTATCTTTATAATTGTTATTATTAAATAAAACTATTGAAATATTCCTGCTGTATTTATTAAGTATAAAGCGTGTTTTGTCTCTGCTTGCACACAGTTATCGTTCTATCGGTTGTCCATATTCATTGCTTCCTCGTCGTCTTTCTTAGAAATCATCCAAGTTTACCGTATTTCTTCTGGTACCTCAGTTTCCACATCACCTGAAACGATAAGAGTAATTTTATTGTTTTAAATAAAATAAAAAACAATAAATTAACCGTTTTGTCCAAAATTTTGTATAATCTTAAGAATTTTAAGGTTTCCTTGCACGATAACAATCAAATAGTTAAAATAAAGGAAAAATATATTTGAAATGTTTATTAATAAAGAGTCCATTTTTGTTTCCCAAAGACATCGGTGAATGGTAAAAAGGTTCTGCAAAAAGAAAGGTCGAAAATTGTGTTTCAATATTCTGTTTAAGAAATTTTCAAGATCCGAACAAGATCGTTTCTTCCACGGTATCCTTTTCACTTCAGAATGAATGTTTTCGTCGAACAAATTAGAGAATCTAATTTACCACTCCAAACACACTTTGTACCTACATTAGATTAGACTG
Source organism: Urbanus proteus proteus (assembly GCA_018251915.1). NCBI lineage: Eukaryota > Metazoa > Arthropoda > Insecta > Lepidoptera > Hesperiidae > Urbanus > Urbanus proteus. Next base: position 20,060 of record DWPV01000176.1, read on the forward strand.
TTGATTCTATTTTTAGCGAGTCGAGCCTCACAAATTGAATTAGTGTATATTTGGATGAATGTACAAAAACACGTGTACTTATTAGAATATTAAGATCATTTACATCCCAAAATTACAATTCTTTCATACTTGTCATTCATTACAAAATATATTAATAAATCCTAACATTATATTGTATTAGTGTAAATTGTTGATTGTTTTATTAAATGATTGTTTTATTAGATTGTGTTAGCGCATAAATTTTAACGTTAATGATTTAGCTTTGCTCAATGAACTAGTTCGAGTAGAACTATTTTCATCCAAATTTTATTGATACTATTGTATCTTGGGTATTCATGTAAAGTGTACATGACATTATTTGCAGTTTTCTGTTTTTATATTCTGACTCACATAAAACTACAATCAGATATCATTAATACGTTCTAATTTTGCCATTACTTTATTTATTTTTATACTCTTTCTGACCAAGTATTTCGTTCACTCGTCAAGTATTTCTTCTAAGGAACATTTTTAATATCGTATTACATTCTCATTGTTATATTAAGGAAAGAATGTTTTCTGACGTCTATTAGGGTAGCGGTTTCATAATATCTCATAACAGTCTTATCTTAATAGCATGACCTTTAGCCAGATTTCATTTGGAGCGTGTTACACCCTCTAGTGGTGTAATGAAAAAAAAATATGAACTAGCCGAGGTCGCTTCTAAGAAAATCTTTTTTGCTGACTTGTTTCATCGCGAAAGAGATGAGATAAATATTTTTTTTTCGGCAACGAAAAGACGTGTTATTATTTGAGATTGGATCATTATATACGAACAAAATAAAACTCATTGGACTTTCATACAGCATAAAAACTATTAAACCTTACAATGAAATGAATGCATTATCTCTCCGTGCTACAATTAAAACAATATACATAAAAACGCATGTGAATAATACCGATAAAGATTTAATTCTGCGTATAATACTTGTTTTAGTTAAGTATAAATGTGCAAGGAAGTTGATTATAACTAATGAGGATATTTTATGATTGCTACGTCACAATTAATATAATTTTACGGTACGCAGATTGCTTGGTTGCCGTGACTTCGTACAGCTACGCGCTTGTAGATGGCAGTAAAACCATAACCTTACGCAGACGGTTGTGTACGAAAAAATCCAATAAGTAGTAAGCCCGTCCAGGGGAATTCAGTGGAAGTTTGATTAAATAGAATTTGCATGAGACCCGCACACCATCTGCTCTTGTAATATATTTTTAATTTATACCCCAAAAGTTGTCAGGGCCCACGAGGGTATTACCGGGATACGCTTGTTTAAAATTATACGCAACTTCGGCTAAATAATTTCCTTCGCAAACAACGTCCTTCGCTCAATCTTTCTCGAGAATGTGTAAATATCCGACGGTTAGGGTGGTAAATTTGGATTTTTTGAGAATAAACGTTCTTTGGTCAAACTTACCGGATCTTAAGAAAGGTCTTCCGTTGAAGAATCCGGATCCTTGAGTGAAGCCTTGAGGACCTGAATAAGAAAAAGATAAACTTTAATATAAATTCCAAGGGAATGATCTAGTAGAGTTTGAAAGGATTAATACACATAAATATATAACATTGCATCCAAATAATTGGTGCTAATGCTATTGGTACTGACTTTGCTATTGGAATTGTGTTACAGATACCACGTATGATTAAAGTTGGTTACAAATGTTTGTCTGTCATACAAGTAAGTAATTAAATGGTTAACCCTCTTAATTCCATAATAATTGCATAAACTTAAAAGTAATCAATATGATCGGACCCATATAATAAATCTTATATCATAATTGTGTCAAATCAAGAGTATTTCGATTCTCACAAGATACATATGTATTTAATTTTATATTTCAAACAAACCCAGTCATAATAAATATTATCAAATATAATGTGCCTTTGAAAGAGTCAGAACTATGTAACCAGATACTTTCGTAGTATTTTGACGCTCATTTCCCAATGGCACTGTTCATATTATATTTCAGTAATGGAATTCCTACATTTAGCCGGATTTGTGGATTGGTTTCCCGCCTGCCGTGCACACCGTACTCGGAGTGGTATGATCGTTTAGAAATTGTAATATGAAATCTGATGAATGGAATGTAGTCGAATTCTCTTAGTTGTTGCTGTAATTTCGAAATTATATTTCATAAATGCGGTTTTCATTTTTGCAAACAGAGCGAAATTTATACGATTGAAGTACGGATGCAAATAGTGAGGAATAGATACAAAGCTTTACTTATTGTACGTTTGAAGCTATATTTGTTATTAATAAAGCGTAAATTTCTTGTTAGCACCAAAAAATGACTGCCTTAAGAAGAACTTTCTTATTTACATATACAGAAAATATTTTATACTCTAATGAAATCTAAAAATCCTGTGATTACTTACGGATGTTACTCTGAGCTATCGCTTTAGCTAAGCTCTGACTTTGACCTTGTAGTCCACCGGGTTGATGCAGAGAAATGATCTGATCATAAGGTTTCGGGTATAAGCCTGCATAGAATCCTGTTATGCCCCCCATTTCATTTCCTTGTGTCCGGATATATGGATAGGAATTACTATACGGCGATAGGTTGTTTAAATTGGAACTATATTGGACATTGGCTAACGATTCACCTCCAAATGAAGGTCTAGAAAATCCATATAATAAAGGATATGAGCCAGATTTGACATTGGATGACGGTCCGTCGTCAAAGGAAGATCCAGAAATTCCAGATATTGGATGATATGAGTCAGATTCTATATTGGCTGGCGATTCATTCCCGAAGGAAGAACCAGAAAATCCAGACATTGAAGGATGTGAGCCAGGTTGGACATTGGCTGATGATTCATCTTCAAAGGAAGATCCAGAAAATCCAGATATTGAAGGAGATGGGCCAGGTTGGATATTGGCTGACGATTCATCTTCAAAAGAAGATCCAGAAAATCCGGCTATTGGAGGATATGAGCCAGATTGGATATTGGCTGACGATTCATCTCCGAAGGAAGATCCAGAAAATCCGGATATCGAAGGATATCCTCCATATCCCAAGGATCCTGTATAAGCACTACTATATCCACCAGACAGGGCCGACAAGGAGTTCCCGAAGCCATAAGAATGTCCAAACGTTGATGCTAATTGAGAATTTGCGTTGGCACCAGCTTCAGCTAAAGTTGCGCTTCCTCCGTAGTACGATTGTCCTGAAAATTTATAAAACACCACTCAAGACAATTCAATTAGCATTATTTTTATTAACTGTTGTTTTTGTCATAAATGTACACAATCAATTTCAACACGATTTTTTAAACTAGTCGATTGTAGTGTTTTATATGTTTGTCCATGGATATGGGCTACCAACCCTAATAGCAAGAATTCAATCTATGATAATTTAAGATACGATACTACTAACAAATTTTAAATCCGCTTGCTTGATTGTGATGGTAAAGTCATGTTACAGGTTAAAATATATTTACATGTATAATGCTCAATTTTTTTCATAACCAAAGAACTATTCGATGGAAAAAAATATACGTGGATAAGCTTTTAACAGCTAATACTTAGTTTAAAATAAACGATCTTAAATTCTTCAGCAGACTTTAATAAATAGTCCCGACAAAACGACATCGCAGCTTGGAACTGTTGTGAACTTTTAATTACACTTTACACTGTCGCTGTCAGCCAATAGCCATATGTTGCTGATCAATTGAAGTTAAATGAAAATGAAATAAATGCCTGCGACCATGCTTTCTGAGTATTTTCTTTCTCATTCGGTATCATGCTTTTATATGATACCGAAAATCGTTAGTTCCACCATTCATCTTGATTTGTGTATTTTGAATTGTCTAATAAAAAATATCACGGAATAGTTAATTATTGAAATCATACATTCTATTCGTTGATAATGTTAACATTACCAAAGAATAGAAGCATACCAACAATATTAATTACCGTAACATTCAGCTAATAGAATAAACAGAATTGTAAACGCGAACGTTAAACAATATTTTGAAACCAAACAAGTGAAGTCGTAGACATAATTTAATTTAGATATAGTAATTATAGTATAGATAAAAGGAAATTTTGAGGCATTATTGATTTAAAAAGCGGCGAAGAAAACAATTTTACGTACAAAAGACCACAATTGATAGCTCCAATTTTGATTCCATTAAATATTGATAGAATTTGTTTTGTTAAGTAATGGATCTAAAAGCGGTTTTCAGGAGTAAATAGATCCGCAAATTTCGATTACTTATTCCTAAATAATTTATTAGAACATCTGAAAATTAAGCTCGCTTTTATATTGAAAATTTTACTCTTCAATCTATTTCTGTTTCGTTTACATTGCATACTAATTGTATCTCAAGTTCCTTTACTATTCGTAAATCATCTGACTCAATTTAAGAATACTTAAATTTTTCAATTAATTACTTTTTACTTTAGTTTGTCTTTTAATTATGCTTATTAAAATTCGAATTTCGACAAGTCATGTAATCTTCACTAAACTTCAATTTTCCCGTAACTTTAAAGGCATATAACGCAATTAAAATCACTTATGAATAGAAAGTTATTTCAGATCATAATCTTTTTATCTTTTCAATATAATATAAATTTAGAAATAGCGATTTAAAAAAATAGAGTAAAGGATATAATTACCACATCCTGAAATAGGAACGCATTGCGCTATAACGTAAGTGAAGACAGGCTGGCACTTGCAGCTGTGACAACTCGACTTGAATGGCTCAAGTGGTGGACGGTAGCGACATCTGGGTTCTGTTTGTAAATTATTTACATAATTGTTATAAAAAAATAACCATTATAAATTGAGAGAAGAAATAGTTCATATTATGAAAACAAACGAGACAAAAATATTTAATAATGTATTCACTAGAAATAAAATAAACTATTTTTCAAAATTCACAGTTCACATTTATGGAAATGTATAAATAATAAATGAAATAAATAATAAAACGAATGAGTACCAAGGCTTAGGACTTAATATACGTGAAATATAAAAAGTAACATTAGAAATAATAATATAAACAGTATTCAAAAAAAATCCAGCAATAAATAGAGAAATTCCTTACCGCAATAATCACTTCTATAATACGTCAAATAAGTCGTCATCAAGTAAATTCGATAACTCACCAATATACACTATATTCTCGAGGGGGACGGCAGCTAAAACGAAACGAAGCGTCAAATGGCGTCAATAAAAAGTTCCAATTCACCATGATTGGCGTTAAAACTCTTACCGGGTATGATGACACCTGAAACCGAAAAAAATATCACATGAGGAGTATATCCATATTTGCTCAAGCAGAATCGGAAACTTTCGCAAACGTTTTAATCAATCTAACTACTCAATATAAAGTTAACACATTTAGCAAACAAAATGTTTGTATATTGCTACAGTTATATCGATTCTACCATTTGAGGTTATCTCAGCGTGAATTTTGTTTTAGAGGTCCTTATATAATACACTTCTTAGACTAACAGACTAATAAAGTAGCACAATTAGTTAGAGTCAATGAAATTCGTAAGAAAATACGAGTATATATTTTAGACTGTATAATATTACATCTTATTTTTTATTGCTTATGCACAATTTTAAAATCAAGCTATTTCTAACCGTACAGGCATTGGCAAATGGAGAGACTCCCTAACAAAATATACAATGGCCTATTCGGTAACAGATAGGGGCTGGGGAGATTGAGAAACCAATACATTTAACGCTCGGCCATTGTTGCTTGTCATGTGATCGGGTATTGGTTATCGGTATCCCTCAAGGCAGTTCCGGAGGTCAAGTTATATTCCAATTTGCGGTAAAGGTAATAAAATGATTGATATAGTTATGTAAGTATTATAAACAATGTATATTGATACCGATGATATCTTATTTATCGTATAGAGAAATAAGAATAACTTTAGTACTAAGTAGTTATTTTTTTCAATTAGCAAAATTATCATTACATGATATTTTTAATATCATTGTCTTTTTATTCATAGAAAGTAAACGTAAACAAACGCGTAACTGAATTTAAAATTAAAGACGACACAAATTGTTTGTTTGCAACTTTGTGTACAACTGCAGCTTTATCCGAACGTGAAATCACAATCGAAAGATCGGCAAAGCGGACGCCAAAACTCCGTTCACTTTTAAACTTACGGGGTGTTGTCTGCCAAATTCGGCACCCCTGTTCCCACTTTAGCACCTGTGGCGATTGTGTACAACGGGTTTTGCGTTTGTCAATTCTGACGGCCCTTGTCATTCGGTGCGCCGTAAATTTTTACTTTATTCGTCCCCTTGTTTTAACGATACGGCCTTTGCCGGTCGCCGATAAACACTTTTATTTTGCTCGACGGTGTCGTTTACTGTTTGAAGTTTTGTTATTACTTCATTAGCATAAGCTGTTATTCAATTTTATTTGGGTTGTGTCGGATTTTATTGCTTCTAATATTGATGTTGTTTTTTCGTCTTTCAGGGATCACGTTATTAAATTATTATTAACACGTTATATGAAAAAAATATATTCATTTTAATTGTATTAAAATAATTAATATTACTTTTATTCATTACTTTACTTCTAAAATAATGAATCAAAATAAAAACTTTATTTTTCTGTACTCACAAAACGAAATGTATCTATTCTGAAACTCTGTTTTAACCGTTTTGAGAGTCTTTTATTCAATCGGATAAAATCATTTTAGATTTAGATTTCTAAAAGAAACTTACACTCGGGCCTGTTCGAGCGCCTGCAAATTGGCACAACTAAGTTCCCGAATGCCTGACAAGTGCAAAATCTGCACGAGTTATACATGAACTCTTCGCCAATTTCCCTCGCCTTGCAGCTGATGTCTGCAGAACAAACAATGTATCGTTAGTCTTAAGCAATTGTGCAAATAAATAGTTTAAGCTAAATTGGTTGATAAAACAAATGATAATGTAATTATATTCTGGCGCTGTTTTATAAATTTAATATGAAATTATGGATTTAAGTATGAAATGCACAACAAACATTATATTTACCTAAGTATTTTGTTGGTTCTGAAACAAATTATAATAATTAATAATTTAACTCTTTCATTATAACTTCTTTCACGCATTAAATACAAAATACAAATAAATTGTTGCTTACGTATAACTAGTGATACTGGTTGAGGTACTGCTACAGGTACGGGTACTGATTCTAGAACAGGGACGGGTTGTGGTACCGGTACGGGTTGCAGGACGGGTACCGGTCTATCGACGGGCACCGGGTGTGATACAGCTATAGGTTGTGGGACAGGCACCGGATGCGGGACTGGTTGCGGTACGAGTACCGGTACTGGTTCACGCACAGGTACTGGGTATGGCTGAGGTACCGGCTTCGGTACCGCTACAGGTTTCGGTACAGCTACTGGGTACGGTTGTGGTACAGGTTGCAGCACGGGAACAGGCTTAGGAACAGGTACGAGTTGCGGTACCGGTACTGGACGGTCAACTACAACTCCAACCGGTACTGGTACTTGTTCCTTTACCGGTACCGGAAACGGTTCGTGAATTATCTGCGGTAATGCTGAAATAAAAAGGCGCTTTATGTTACCGTGTTTTTAAAATAATTTATACTAATAAAAAAAATATAACGGAATCTTACATTGGTAACTGCCGGAACCTGAAAATATAATAAATTTTATTGAAATTATATTATTACATGGAAATGTTAATGAATACTATACTTATATAATATTCCGAGTTAATTATACTTGTATCTATCTTGTATCATGAGGAATCACCGTAAAATCTGTGACGTGGTTCGAAAGTGGTATTAAAAAAAAGAATGCATTAAAAGTCTTTTGCTGAGAAAATAATAACGATCACTCCCGATTGACGACTCGGATGGCGCAATGGTTAACACGCCGGACCGCTAATCCGAGCGTCCTGGGTTCGATTCCCAGCGAGGCGGAAATTTTATGAGTTTAAGTTTCCGTTCTTGGTCTGGGTGTGTGTCCTTGTTTTGTGTGTTGTCCATGGCACCCACGACACAGGAGAAAATCCTACTGTGGGGCTATGAGTGTGAAGCGTTATTTATTTATTTATTTACTCTTGTATGTTTCTACATAACGGAGAGACTTCGTATTTTCTTAGAGAAAACCTTTACTACATAAAGTTGACTTTAAAACTACAACTATTGTAATGACTGCACAAAGCGCATATTGAATCTCAGTTACTCGAATGTATTTTCCATTCCGAACCATGTATCTTACTCGAAAATGCATCGACTGAACAAAGTCGAAGCTAAATGATTTATTTACATCGCTACGTTAAAGTTAGATCAAATCTTCTGCAGCCGACGTTTGCTTGGATTGAGCTCGCAACGAGTTGACAACTTTGACGTGTTTGTTTGTTCTGCTGAATAATTTATCAAATTAGCTGCTGGTGTTGCTGCGATTGAGTTTGTGTCCACTGGGGAACTAGATAGCACTAACGAGGTTATATCGGATTAAGTTGGCGAGTTTAGTTATGGGGAAGCAGGTTCGGGACGAGATGTTGCGTGATTTTGGTTTTTAGAGCTAATGTAAAGCTTTCTGATGAAACTGAAAATAAAGTCAGTAGCTATATCTATAATACTTGAAGTGAACTCCAAACTAATGAAGCAATTACTCGAATGTCAGAAAGGTAGATAGAAATATTAACAATAGGGTTTAACTGCCAATTTCAGTTAATAATTATTTAATTTAATATCGAATAATCGAATACAACTGAAGTATCTTTATGTAATGTAATACGGCTGACACGAAAAATATAGATAAACTGACAAATGAAGCAGAAAATTTTGTATGTCTTGAATAATTAAATGCTATGGATTTGGATGTACATATTTCCAATTTAAAATTGGCAATTTAACTATAAATAACAAAGGGTAAAATATAAATGTGTGCGTAAGGGACAACGGTGGTACTCACAACATGCTGGATTGGTGAAGCAGTTAACTTCGATGTTTACGATGCCGATGGAATAAATTTCGTTGCAAACGCAGATCTGGCAATCGTCCCATGGATGCTGGAATTGCTGGTTGGGTGGATATGGCTCGCAAGATTTATCTGGAAATATGGCGCAGCGAAATTAATTAAATTGTTATATTGTTGGCAACTAAAAGTGGTAAGATTTTATCGTCTTTTGTATTAATCAAAACATTTAGAAATACCAGATGCTTTTATTTTGTACGAAAACTAAAATAAAAAGCTTCATTATATTATTTATGCAGGTTCGTGTATTAACAATAAAATGAGTAATTGGTTTTTTATATCTATATCTGCATATTAATATTAAAGTACGTTGATACAGATTTTATATGTAACAACTATTACTTACGAGGTGAAGGTCCAGGGAGGGGTCCAGGTGGTAAAGGTTTCTGTAGAGGTGGCCACGGAACTGGAAATATACGTTAGCAATTAGCTATTTTCTACAGAAACGGAGCATTAAAGCGAAGCAGTAAGTAATAAAATATGAAAGTAAGATAAAGTGAATATTAATATTCAGCTGACCACAGTTTGTCCACACAATATAAGTCAATTAAGTAATTATGTTGGTTGCATATGCAAAATCTTACTTATGTCAGTTATCAATCAGAAAGTTTCTTCGTCTGATATAATAAAATATCATACTTACGTAGATCAGTTTTTATTGGTAGAATTCTTGATGGTACCGTTGATGGAAGTGGTAATGGAGGTTCTAAAAAAATAAAAAAGAAGTTGGATTAAACTTATTTTTTTCTACGTATAACTGAAATATTCTGTTAAAAAAATCATGACAACCATTGTCATGATTTTTTATCAGAATATTTCACATAATAAACACAATTTTGTCCAAAGACCTCTGCAAGTCAAAAATTAAGAACGAATGACGGGGATATATAGTATTCCTTTTTTTATTCTAAAGCTGGTTATTTTTTAAGGACTAGTATTACAGAATTCATCGTCTATGTAACACCCACACTACCACAGAAAGTGATCGAAGAAAAGTTGGTCATACTCACCACAATCAGGTTTGGGATAACACACAATCTTGTGTTGCGGAACCAGATCATTGTACGATACCAGGCACTCGCAAGACTTGCAACTGTCCACAGGATGAGGGAAAGCCACGTTTGATGGGAATTTTTCACATAGGGGCACTGTAAATGGTCATTGATTACTTTTACAAACGCAAAATAAAGGCTGGTTACTTGACATAAGTGCCCAAAGATCTCACAATTCCAATTAATACGGGAAAATTCTTCCAAAACTTTGTTTGAATAATTTAAATATCTTACGTAAACGGTTTATTGACAGTTGACTGAAAAATAAATAACTTTAAAATGATTCCTATGATATATGATATTACATATAATTGTAACTTTTTATTTATCATCTCCAATACATGTAATAGTCATTCCTTAAAGAGGTGAATAAGTATAAATTTGCTCCTAAATATATTTAAATTTAAAACTTACACAACTCTGGAACAGGTGGTTCCGAGATGGGCGCTGAAAATAAAATAAATACTTAGGTAGGTAGGTAGGTAATTATTAAATTACCCACTTTTTTACTTTAATCCTAACACATTGGAAATAAGTATTTAATTACTTACGTATAGTAATCAAATCTGACGATAGCACTGTAATAGAAAAAAATTTAAATGGTTTATAGTTCTCGCATTCGTTTTAAACTATTATTTTAGTTCAATCTATGCGAATTAGGTAATTTTAGTTCTTTTAATTCCGAACTTTTTGGAAATTCAAGCGCTGTGACATTTTTTTTTATAACTTTTACACGTAATTTAGTGTTTCGATATCAGCAATTTTATAATTATTATATCTTAAAAATTATTTAAATTCATTGAAAATCAAACTTATGATTGACTTTATATATTTTTACGAAATCATAATAAAACCTGTTAAAGACATTACCACAGGACGGGTTCTCCTCGCAAGTTATCGCCACGTCGCTCTTGAACCCGAATGAATACTGGCATATGCATATTTGGCAGGGATTCAATGGGTTCTGGAATGGAGTGTTCGTGGGGAGCGGGTCACAACTCACTGGGAACACGATAATGCGATTATTAACGTTAAAAGTTATTTATTGCTCCAACCAGCTGTGCTGGCGCTTAAATGAAGAGCATCCCGTCCAAATGTGCCTGGCCTTAAATAAGGAGGCATTATGGTAACGGCTTCCAATAGTGTCTCTTGGCGCTAAGGAAACACGTTTGGATTATGAACGCTGAAGTTCATTGGATTATGTTTTAGATTCACTTAATAAAAATTGGCTCTCTACTGGTTATATGTAATTGCAGATAATTAAAAAAAGCCAGAGCAGAACGTAAGAAAATCTAAGGAATGTTTTCTAACTGTTCGCGATAAGCATGATGCATACGATTCTACATAAACTGAAATATATTAAGAAGATCAAAAGAATCCCTATATTGTTTCCGCAGCTGTCATAAGACAGATATGTCTGCACGTTTATCATCTGTACACATGAGTTAGCACAAAACACATAAAGCATTACGAAGATATTTGAATTTCAACGTTGATCCGGGAGCAATCATGTGCGTGACATCTTATATTTTACTGGGCGATACAATATTTTGACGATATAAATAAATAAAAAGATGTTACTTTGAATTTCAAAAGGTTTGGTAGAATGCCTGTTTACGTGATAGGGTGTGACCAATCCGTTGACATTCGACCCTCAAAGGGATATACTCTAAAAAAATATTAGAATGCCATTGCAATCGATGCAAAATCTACTGAAAAGTGTAATCCTAGATCTTGATAAGATTTGATATACAAATGCGTACAACATTTGACTCTCAACGGATTATTCTTTAAATATTAGTAGCTGTAGAACTTACTGAAAATTCCTAGATCTTTAAATGATTTAAATTTTTTATAACTCTATCAGATAATGACATCAAATAGAACGTTTCTTTCGAATCATGGGAACGCTCATAAATATTCCTTACTAGTTGGAACCCGTGTTACTTAACCTGATATCGTTTGCGATACGCCAATGCCTCAAAGCAATGAACACTTCGATGAGTATGAATATGCAGTTATCGATTTTTATCCTCGTGAGACTAAACGTCGCGACAGAATAATTTTTGCTACGCCAATGAGCTGGGCTTAATAGGAAAATAAAGGATTAATACACATAAAATAAAATCAATATGTAAACGTACCTTGAGGTTCTCGTAATGGTATTTCTTGTGAAGTTGGTGATGGTATTAGACCTGGTATCGGTGATGGTATCAATGATGGCAGATCTGATGGTAGTTCTGATGGTATTGGTGCTATACCTGGCGAAGGTGGTATTGGGATAGGCAGTGAAGGTAATGAAATCGACGCTGAACAAACGTTGCAGGAGACACAGACGGGACTTAAATACCCATACTGTAACACACATGCGCATATCAAACACTCGTAGGCTATCGACCACACGTTATGGAATTCGCCTTCTTTAGTACAGATTTTAATATTTTCACCCCCTGGAAAAAAACGTAAAGTTGAACAATTGCAATATAGACAAACTATAAATCAATAGAAAAATAGCTTGATAATATAATATAATATGAATATAATATACCAGGTATAATATTTGGCATTATGTATTCTTCAGGTGAAATAAGTCTGGAGTTTGCACCTGCAACAATTATGCAAGTAATATAGAACAATGTTTAAGATTGACGTAATGTAAACAATTTTAATGTTATGTCAATACGAGTAACATACCAGCAAATGCATTATTAAATGTGATTGCGCCTAAAAGAAAAGAGAAAATTTATTAATGTTATAAATACTATAATATATGTGAATTTTGTATAATTATCTGTATCATAAATTAAATATTCTATTTACAGCTCTAATGGTAATAAACTTACTTTCTGCATTAAATCCTTGATCCAAATTAAATGAGTTAAAGCCACCTTCTGATATCTGGCCTTGAATATTTGCATTGCCTGCAAAATTTAATCCTGAACCAAAACTTGATGTTGATAAAAGGGAATTGGCGTCTGTTGATGAAAGTCCAGAACCATAGTTACCTAACCCAAGTGAGTTAATTTCTGAATTAAAGCCGCTCAAGCCAGAAGCAAGTGCCTGGGAATCAATTTCGGCTGATGTGAAACCGGCTCCAAATCCAGATGAAAATGCATGACTTTGGGAATTGGATTGAGCTTGCGCTAATGCAAGAGTATCTTGTCCATAATTTTCATACCCTCCCGATCCTGAAGCAATTGTGTGAGCTGCTGCATCTGATGACGCATAATTTGAATTTAATCCTAATCCATAACTGTGGTCATTTTGAGCGAAACCTAAACTAGATCCTGAACTAGTATATGGACCAAAACTACTCATTCCTAATGACATAGCGTTTGCTTGAGCGTCTGCTTGAGCATGAGCGAGATTGGATTCTTCTCCATAATGTCCTACGCTATATGGTGCACCAGAAAACCCTAATTCTGAAAGTGCTTGAGCATTGGCACTGGCGTCAGCTGATGCATAATTGAGGCCAAAACTATTGTCTAGAGCTTGTCCTTGAGAAAATCCGTGAGCTTCACCGTAACTCGAACTTAAACCATATCCTTGACTGTAGCCAAAAGGACTAGATTGGACTGATATGTGGGAACCATACGGATTATTTAGATAAAGTTTTTTGTTAAATCCAGACAAAGCCCCAAAAGGAGCTCGTTCGTCGGAATCCTCTTGTTCTTCGCTATTTGATATATAATCATCTCCATTTGGTTCCAATATGACGTCTGGTAAACCTGAGAAAATATTAGGTGCAATATATCATTTATATAAAATATCCCCCAAAATTATCAATAAAAATATAACAATGTAAGATTTACCTGTCCTTAGATCTTCTAAATTTTGGGCTACGCCGAAAGATAACAGGAAGGCTAGGAAGCTTAAGCTCCCGAAGGTGCCCCCCTGCATCTTCTATATAATCTGTAATATTTACTCCACTTTTGAGACTACTTCGTTATGCCGAAAGATGTTATTGGTGTTGCTCGAATGTTTCTACATGTGTTCCTTATATAGTTTTTGTAATTTACCGTGATAATCGTTAGACATATTGATTTACAGCTTACACTCATGTAATCAGAATTTGAATTCGCTACACATATTCTGATTCGTTATAACATCAATATTCGTTAATAATGGTAGTAATAAATCTAAACGAATATTAATATCATGCATATACATTAATTACAGGTAGGCCAGGATTTGGTTCCTTTCGATATCTAAATGATACATTAGATATTTATTTACTGGATATTATTGTAATTTTCATAAATCTCTACTATACCTACGGCAGAGAATCTCATAAAATGTTATTTGTATCATTCCTCGTTAAAATATTTGTCAAGACTTATTGCAAGGCGATGCAATAATTAAATTGGTTGCACCATTAAAATTAAAATAAATAACAAGTCATTACCACCACCACAGCACCGCACCGTTACAGTAGGAATAGGCGCATTTTCGTGTATCTAACAAAACATAAAAACGAGAATCTGAGTAAGAAATTATATTTTTATAGAGAATTAATTTTGTACTTAACTTTTAATTTTCAATATGAAACCAAGTGCACATATTATATTATGGTGACTAAAAAGTAAATTCTAATCTTGATTTTACCCCCTTTCAAGAATGTTATCATAGTAGAGTACACTATGATAACATTCTTGAAACTCAACGCAGGAGCGAGGGTTGTCAAACGCACTGCGACTCAGATGTCGCTATACACGCTCCTCGCTAAGTGCGGCTTGAAATGTCACGTGCAAGCTTAGCGCAGTTCTAGCTGCAAGTTTAATGTGCTTTTTCAGGTAAATCTTGATTTCAGTACTAGCTTTCACCCTGTGTGTTAATGTTATCTTTAATGCTATTGTCGTATTGCAACATTGTATTCTTATTTTTTATCAACAACATTTTTGCTGTTATTAGATTCTCTATAGTATCTTTGGAAATTATTAGTGATATGAATAGTCATAATAATTTTTTTAATCAAAGTCATTCAACTAGCAGTGCCGGAAAAGGGTATGAAAATTTTCATCTACAAATTAATTACCAATTGGTAATCAGTCGGTCTAATTTGTTTATTATATACAAAAGGATCACTAAAAAACCCTATCCAATAATTAATTGTGTCTAATAAATATGCATTTTTAAAAATCAGAGGAATAACTTTTACATTGAACTTGGCTTATGACTATTGGATAAAAATCAAACTCAGTTGTAATCCCACTAACTGTTTATTAAAAGTGTAAAGCGTGCGTGTTTGTCTTTTACAATGCTCAACTTATCTAAAGCGAAGGTCCAGTATACGAGCGTAAGTCAAGAGATCATTTCGGAGTAGGTGAAATGGTGGGTAGTCTGAAACAAGAGAAAAAAATTAATAACAAGTTTCACAAACTTAAATCCATTTGAAGATATAGTTATGGTCAGTGTTAACCTTAACGCAATTTTAGAGGTTACTGAGATTCTAGCGGATGACGACAATAGATTTTATCACAGTTAAAGCACAATGAGTTCTACTTTTAAACGCTATTAATTTTTAATCGATTCTGCATAATACGAGTATATGAAGATTACTTCAAGACTACCAAATCATAATGTTATCAAGTATGATTGTTATTATAGATATTAATTGTTTAAAATGTATCACTAGTTCTGATAAGGGCCTGAATCATCAAGCTTTAATAAAATATGAGTCGTATATTATGGACAATCTAATTTCATTTATATCGACATTAAAAATTGCATGTATAGCGTTTAAATTTTCAAAATATCGAGAAATATTTAAGTATAGTACGTACTTTTTATGCAGTGACGTTTCTCTTTTTCCTGGCTTCAGGTTCACCACTCTTAAATGCATTAAGAAAAGCGTTGGCTTGAGCCTGAGCATGTGCTTGCGCGTCTGCCCATCCCCCGAGACCTCCAAGACCTCCTAATGCGTTTGCGTTAGCCTGAGCCTGAGCTTGAGCATCTGACCATCCTCCACCCAGACCTCCAAGGCCTCCTAATGCGTTTGCGTTAGCCTGAGCTTGGGCTTGAGCATCTGACCATCCTCCACCCAGACCTCTAAGGCCTCCTAATGCATTTGCGTTAGCCTGAGCCTGTGCCTGTGCTTGAGCATCTGACCATCCTCCACCCAGACCTTTGTAGCCTCCTAATGCGTTTGCGTTGGCCTGAGCCTGAGCCTGGGCTTGAGCATCTGACCATCCTCCACCCAGACC